>PVKM010043639.1:0-12464 GCA_004027735.1 Carollia perspicillata | reverse complement strand
AAAACTTATTTTTGTCCTTTTGGGCCATGAGGTCTAGTCAGAATAGTTAAAAGGGCAAAATGCCTCTAAGGAGGCATATGGGGGGGGGGAGGGGTGTAGGAAAAGAAGAAGGATGCTAAGGGCTTTTCCTGCAGGAACACTGCTTGTTGTTATTAATGCCATTGACCTTTCGCTGTTACTAATAACCAAGGTCATTTCCCTTGTAAACTTCTGGTCAGTTTCTTTCTTTGAATGTGTGTGCTCACATTATTTTGTTCCTGTCTTATTCTCTCTCTCTCTTTCTCTGTCTCTCTCTCTCTCTCTAGGACCCCTCCTTCCAGGGTCCCAGCTGTAATCTGTAATTTCTGTTTATATGATTGTGGGTGTTTCAGGACATCCCCTGGCAGTTATGAAACTACTGACCAGTAGAGCCTTTTGTGCAGATGGATTTCATTCAGGACTTGTGCTATTATATTAATGGGTTTAATTTAAACAGGACTAGCCTCACTGGCCAAATTACTGCCATTTAAATCAATTGGTTTAGGGAAAAGACAGCCTGACCAGAGCTATTAGACTTCAATTTATTACTGTATCGGCTTTTAAACTGGGTGAAGCAAGTTTGCTAATGTCTGTCCTCTGTCCTTTGAGCTTGAGTGCAAAATACAGTAATGAGAGTCTTTGGAGTTTAAGAAAAGGGAAGAAGAAGGAAAAAAAACATTAATTTTGAGTCAATGTTTCATGAGCCGAGACCAGGTAGCCCTCGAAAGAATCCCCACCATACGATGCTATGGGTGCCTTTGATGTCCTTCATTAAATTGAGATTCAAATGATCTAACAGATGTATTAGTTTAAAAAGGTTTCTTACTTGGATTTTTCCCCTTCATAAAAAAATAAGCACTGCTGTTTTTTTTTTCCCACACATTTCAACCTGATTCCAATAGAAAAGCAAAAGGGAAGAAAATGCTTTAGATGTGCTCTTTTGATTTTTTCCAACCTTGCCTGAATAAAATGGAATGGGAGATCAAGAACACTCAATTAATTGCAACACTGGGTGTCACTAGGAGAGGGAGGGAGAGATGAAGGGGGGCATTAGGGATGCACAACCCTTAACAAATGCATGGATTCAAAGAAGGAAGAAGAAGGGGGAATAAAAAAGCGTGTCTGTATTTTATTGCACTCGGTAAGCTTTTCGCTTGTATTTATAGCTGCAATTATATCTCAATGAGGTTTGTCTACAGTGTTGGCTTCACGCTAATTTTCCCCCTCACTGCATTCTTGGAATAGGCTCGGACTGTTTATGAACCAGACATATTGACCTCATTTACAGCTAGCAGTTTAAATCCATAATTTTTCCACCCACAATCCCTCTTTGACATTCCGGCGGTGCGGCCGGCTCAGCGAGACTGAACTAAAAGTCTCACACTTCATTGAACACCATTATGCGGCTTTATGCTTATAAGCCTGTTTCCCTCGGCTGCCTTTCAGCTTTGCTGGAGATCCGTTTGGCCACAGGCCGGCAGTGATTAACTGGAAGAATCCAATAAATCACCCTGTCAGCCAGCAGGCTCTCCTCACTATGTCTACACATCGACATTTGGATTTGCACCTCTCTCTCTCTCTTTCCTTCTCTTTTGATTTTCTATTCCCCCCACCTCTCTCCTCCCCTCTTCCTACGGAGCCATTAAAACACCTCTTTTCCTTCCCACAAGGTGAACTTGAACTGCTATTGTGAGCATGACTCGGTCCCACAGCTGCCCTCCAGGGAGATAAACCCCTTTGATTTGTACCATTTTCCCTGCCCTGGCTCTTCTGCCCTCCTCTTCCAATTAATTCACCCCTTAACTCTTCTGGCTGAGTCACTGAACCAGCTGCCGAGCTGGGGAAAGGACAAGCAGATGGGGGTGGAGTGAGTGGCCAGAAGCCAGATGCTGAAGAGGAAATCCCATGGATTCCTGTCAGCTCCCGGGCCTCTCTGTGGAGCCCAGCAGTAAGGGAGCGGAGAGAAGGAAGCACACTGAACTCCACTTCCCCATACACTGAGCAGCCTGGTTTTCAGAGCTGAAAGCTAAACTAGGATCAGTTTCTTTCATGGGTGAGGGTTAGGAGGGGTACGTATGCGTACATGTATTTACAACTAAATGGCCACCATGCCCAATTTTAGGAACATATACAAGACCGCTCAACTGCTTAATACTGTACTTGCAAAGAAAATACATGGGTGCATCTGAAGATTCAGAAGAAAACCGACTTTTTTTGGCGTGTCACCAACCCGGGTGGCTGGGGGCAGTGCACCGAGCAGACTCTGGACAGCCTCATGCTTCCTATTTCTCACGGATGAACTGGGTTGGCGAAAAAGCCTCTTCTTTGACTCGACTGGCAATTTCCCATGCTCGCTTCTTTCGTATTCTCCACATGACCACAGTCTTCTTTTGTCTGGGATTATTTCTGCACTGTGAACACAAGCATTTGTTTGATGTTTCAGACATCAAATATACTGTACGCTCTCTGAGTGGCCAAAGGAAGCAAGACTCTTGCTTATGAAAACTCCACTGTCACGAAGGACAAAAGGCAGTCAGAACCGCAGACACAAAGGATGGCACAGAGAGGAGAAGGGACCACCAGGACCAGTCAGCAGTGACTGGGATCCTCCCCTCCCCGCAACATGCCGCGGAGACAGACGAGAGCTGTGCTGCGTGTACACGGAACAGTGTGTATGTGGAACAGCAGTAAGCCACCTGCGAGTGAAAAGGAAATCAATGCAGCTGCCAAGGGGGTTGGGGGGGCGCCTGTGTCAGTGGGCTTTCCCTTTGTGCTCGCTGAGAGGGAGCCCTTCTTGAGACAGTAGCATCTTCGTATTCATGCCTCCACCTTCTGAGCGATCTTTAGTGTATGTTTCTTACTAAACTTCTGCATTTTTGTAAACTGTCTTCTGTCTTTGTAAGCTAGCTAAGTAGCTAGATAGATAATTAGGTAATATGAAAACAGAGAGAAAATAGAAAACCCTTGGTATCTTGTATATAGTACCTGGTAAATATAACAAAGTACCCGGCACACAGTAAGAACTTAAAACATGATTCCTCCTAAAATCCCAAAAAGCCTGATCAATATTAAGGCCAATCAGGAGAAATGGATGTGGCCCTTGGACTCAAGGGTAACCCTCACAATCCATTTTGGTCCCCAGGCTGGTATCCTCGAGGCTTTCTCTTCCCCTTTTGTATCATCAACTTTTATTCTTTGTTCGTTTCACTCCATCTGATCCACCACCGCTGAGGAGTGAGCAAATTTTAAGCAAATATCCCAATCACTGCCCAGGAGATGAAACCCAGTCTGATCCATTTCTGTATTGCCAGCATTCCAGTGCATTTGTGTAAGGGCATTGTTCAAGCTGCTGATGAAAAGGATATAAAGAAATTATGTTGAGGATTCCCCATTTCCCCATTTCTATATCTCGCTGAAGTGAAAATATACCCTTGAGAATACTTAAGTCAAGAACATTTCTTGTATACCTACTAGGCTTTCAGTGTGTATCTTTATATAAAAATAGGAAGACTGCACACCAATTGTTAAGTGCGAGGCATGGAAACAGGTTTCACCAGCTACCAATTATTGTTTCAACTGTAGGGAGGTGGTGTAGGGAGCCTTCTTTCAAAAAGTGCCTGCCAAGCATAGAAACATCAGTGACGCTCATGTGACCTTTTTATCAAAAGTGTTGAAAGTGCATTTATCTTTAAAGAGCACTGTAATTATTGCACAAAGAAAGCTACCTCAGCATGACTCAGTTTCTCTGTTTGTAAAAGCAAAATGAAATTATTTGCCACCTTCCTCTGGTAGATGACTCTTTTGAGAAAGACAATTTATTTACAGTGTTTTGTGCACCTTAGAGACAAGGTAATATTGAAATCTATGTCAGCATTATCATTAAATCTTTCCTTCAGGAGACTCAATATTTTTCAATATTGTCACATTGATTCTAGTGGCATCATAAACAAGGAGACAGAGAATAGTATAGTAGCAAAATATTTCGAAACACAAGCAGGAGAACTGGATTTTCTTTGTAGTTTTGCCCCAAACTAGCTCCTGACCTCAAGAAAAGTCTCAAGGGCCTCTGTTCTTTCTCCCATGAAATGAGAACATTGAACTAAATAATGTTCAAGGATTCCTCCATGATGCTCAGAACAATGGAAAAGAGAGAGTACCAGTCCTTCATGCTCTAATTTTGTACAACTACTTCCTTCAAAGACCTTTCTTCTGGATTTTATAAATGTACCCTCGTTGGTTCCAATTTGGCATCCTTGTTAACTTCAATTTGCTTCCCTGTCTTTTTTCCACCTTCTGGCTGGCAGTAAAGGCACTGTCTAAAGTCTGTCCTTGGCCTTCTTCTCTGCTCTATCTACACTCTCTGCCTACACAGATTCATCCACTGCTCTAGCTTCAATTTGTTTTCTCTATGTGGAAGACTGGTTTCTCCCTCTAGTCATGCCCATCCGTCCAACTGTCTGCCATGTGCACCTTCACCTGAATATGCCACCAACCTCTCAAGTTCCACGGGCATAAGGAAAATGGATTTTCTAGCTCCTGACCTCACTGAGTTCTAGGGGTTAGTGAGATTGACATTTAGAAAAAAAAACTGAGCATGATCAAGGACAAGGATAACCACGAAGATGAACTAGAACCCACATCAAACTCTCACTGCCTCCAACTGTAGCCATGGCTCATGGCAGCAGAACTGGTTGTCTTTCTCCACAGCTATGTTTGCACTTGTCCTTAAAGAAGCTGCAGGAGGAGATCTGTCAGGAGCAAAAAAAGGAATGCATCTAGGTATGGCCCCACACCAAAAAGGTGAGCTGGCACATGGGTGATGACACCCATAAGCTGTCACAGTTCCTGGCACTCTGAAGTTATGTACTTCAGTACATAACTTACATGCTTCTTCTTTACTTCTACTTCCAGAACTCATGGTCCATAAGTCTTATGGCCAACATTCACCCAAAGTCATACAGGGAAGGGAATTCTGGGAGAGCTAGGCAGACAAAGCTACCTCGCTCACAGACGGCTTCTCCCACACTTCCTAATTCTCTTTGTGGCATTGCATCTTCCCATTTTCTAGATTAACAGCCATGAAGTTTCTTTGTCTCCATATCCACTGGCTAAAATCAGTTCGTGCTACTCTCACACTATCTTTTCCATTCATCCCAGCCTCTTTTTCAATCTCTATCTACCATCCCTGATAATCAGTTGGGGCTCTCATGCTCTCTTACCTGGACTACTGCAATATTCTTCAAAGAGAACTCAGTTGCTACCATCTCTTTCCCCTTTCAACCCATGTGCAAGTATAATTATTTTTCTTCTCTGGCAATAAGATTCCATAGACGTCTGCTGTTCAAGGATAAAATCAAACTTGTAGGCCCGGCATAAATTCCCTTCACAATCTGGTCTAAATTACTGGCTTTTAGGAGACTGAGTATCTATCCATTATCCCATGATTCCTTGTCTAGGATTCCCTTCACTGTCCTCCTAGCTGGAATGCTTCTTCCCTGATCTCTGCCGCTGTCTACTGTGCTCTCAAAGTGTTTAAGCCTCTGCTCAGACTCCATTGCTTTCATAACCACCCCCTTCAAACATTTGTAATCATTCTCACCTCTGAAAACCCAAAATAAAATTAGTGAGACCCATGTGTTATGTCTTGAATATATGTCATATGCCCCAAATTAGACCATAACTTTTTGGAAATAAGGGACTACATTTTTTTAAATCTTTGTATCTCTCCTAGAGCTTTGCACATAGTGGTTAATCAGTGAGGACTTTGTCCCTGCATGGATGATTCATGAGATCAGACTTTCACAGGGAAAAAAAAAGTAGTGGGAAAAAGGAAGCTCAATGGATCAAACAGTTTCAGTTATTTTTAATTTAGAAGTAAACTTCCAAGTTGAAGATGAATGAGAATTTTACTAGTTAATACTCTTGCGATGGCCAGAAACAAAAACCTAAACATACCACGAGCTTTAATTTTCTTTGTAAGAAAGGAAACTACTGACTCATGTTTGAAAGTCCAGGCACCATTGAATGTAAGACTCAAATGAGTTTATGAGTATATCACTCTTATGTAATTTCTTTTCTACTGGTAGCAGAATTCCCCCGGTGTCTCTCACCTTACATGATTCTGTTACCAATGGTTTCAACACAAGTGCTGGGGTTTTCTCTCATTTGAGCTGCTTGTGTCACACAGCAGTCCCTGAGCAAATAACTTCAGCCAAGGAGGTAGAATTTATTGACAGGTGTAGGTGTAGGTCATAGGGCATCTCTATTCAAACCAGACAGAGAATGGGAGAGTGGGATCCCCAAAGGAGGTGCGAGTACCATCAGAAGAGAGAAGGGATGCTGGGCAGGAAAAACGTTCAATGTCCTTACCAGGGGTGTAGGGAAACAACCCCCCCACCCAAAGACCTGTATTTATTCCCTCTCACATTGATAGATTCCCTATCAGCTCTCTACCTGGTTGTGTGATTCTTCCACATTTCTCCCTCAACATTTCTACTGAGTGGTCATTATTTCTTAATTCTGAAATGTTTGGAATTTATCATATGTTCTATGTGTTTATGGAAATAATTCAAAGTGTATTCCTCAAGTATTGGAACCTAAGAATGATGTTTATGTGAATACGGTATTATTAATTCTTACCACTTATGTCTTGCATCTTCAAGACACTTCACAAACATCATTAACTAATTAGTCTTAAGATCCCTCTCTGGAAGTGGGTAGGTATTACCTGGAATCGTACATAAGGAAACAGTACACAGAGAAGTTACACAGCTTCCAAGAAAACTACCCATGAACTAAAAACAACCACCTCATAATGAGTGCTCCCTCAAGTGAAAGCCTTCTCCACGTGCACACCATACCAGGGAAGATGGGGCTCTGCGTGCACATCCCACACAGCTGTCTGCTGCACAGAGGAATGTGCTCATCTCTGAGGAGTGTTTGCATCCATTGCGTTGTGGATTCTCTGTCTAGAACCGCCCCCCCCCCACACACATATTAACAAGTAAGAGTGATCTATATCAAGCAGAAAAGATGGCTGCCAGAGGGAAGGAAATAGGACCTACTAATCAAAGACCAGTGGATGGAAAGGGGAAAAAAGAGTGGGGAGCTCCTTTCACTCCCTTGAAAGTGAAAAGGTTCACATTTACTGAAAAAACCCAATACAGCCACATCTGGAGTTTTGAGCACTATTCAGGCAGAAACTACACACTTTACCACCAGGCAAATGACAATCAGTAGAAATACCCATGTTGGCAGGTGGCCAGGAGTCCAGCTGGGGACCAACTTGCCATGTTGCTTGCCGGGGTTCTCCTTCTCTCTGTCTCTCTGTCTCAGCCCTAACATGAAAACCACAAATCCAGCTTACTCTATAGCGTCTTATATAAGCACCATAATAAAGTGCTTTGTGGGAGCCAAATCCTTTGTGTACTGTAAAGAGGTTGTTTGTGATGGTAATAATTCTTTCTCTAACCAGTCCCACATCCTGTACCTGGAGATCAGGTGGTCGCTTCTATATCTCTGTACCTTCCCTTGTAATTCAAGCAAGAGCACACCTTCCTGCTGGAGTGTTCATAAGCTTTGAAAATGAAGTCCTGTGGGGAACTCCTTCTAATTGCCAGAGCGAGTCACTTTTCTTTCCAAGCAAAGAGGTTTCTGTTGGTGACATTAGCGAGCAGGCGCTTGTCTGTATTGTAACAGCTTAATTATAAGTATGGGTATAATCACACAATCTGTCATTATACCTTTTTTCCACCCTGAGAATTTGTACTGCAATCACCATAACACTATAACAACATGAACAACAGACTGCCTGGCCTCCCATGATCGTTTCCTTTGCCATGCCTATTAGGGATGAGCAGTCGGCGTTGGATGAAAGAACTGACTCCTATCTAGCAGCGAAAGCACATCTGAATCTTTCACAGGGGTTTCAGGGCATCTTGTTCATGTGGTTTTCTCTAAAGGACAGTCAAGTCCCTCACTTTCCTTCCAGCCTCACAAACCCTCCCTCTGGTTTCATCTGCTTGAAAATTGCACAAGAAGAAACTACCCTTCTGCTATTTTATACCCAAACCAAGTGAAGTGGAAATTGCATGAGGAAACCTATCCATCTGTTATTCTTCAGCTCAGCAGTGGATGGAATTTATTACACTGTGCATCCTGCCCCCTGCCTCTGCCAGGCAGCCTGTGGGATGACGTATCGATGGGGAGGGAGGCTTGGGTCTCGGAGAGGGGGTGATTGCCTTTGTGGCTCTATCAGCAGAAAGAGCAAACCTATTTATTACAGAGCAAGAGGGGCAGTCATGGAACAGCAGCTGAGGGGAGGGAAGGTGTGGCTGTTGAACTGAAAGAAACCTTGCCTTCTACAAGCCACTGACCATACCATTTCATGCTATACCTCAATTAGAAGTCAATACCAGGACCAGACTCTGAGGGGCCTACAACCCACCTGCTGGGACAGAAAGGAGATATTTTAGAAGGAAGACCTATTTTTAAAGGGACTGTGAAAGTTCATCAGTGGCCTGTTTTCATGTGGCAATAATTCTTAGGAGAATGGCTCCAAGACAAAAAGAAATGATGCCTGGTCGCTAGCACCTTCTTTGGACCCAGGAGAGGTTGTGGCATTGTCCTACACTTCACCTTCTGGAAGTGGTTGGGAAATACTTGTCGTTGCCGTGTTGGTGATTGACATGTACTGCTGGTCCCCTGTCAGCATCAGTGATTCTTTTATCATAAGGAAATAGCTGGTGGAGCTCCAGACTTGTCAAGGATGGACAACAGGAAGTTAACCTTGTTAAAAAACAAAATTCTGCTGAGCAAATTTGAAGATTAAATCGGCTTCATTCAGCAATGTTTGAATTGGGCAGTACCCAGTCTAGCAAGTAGACAGGTGCTCCAAGGAACTATACAAAATGTAAGGGAGTGGAGAAAAGGAAGCGTCCAGCAGAGAGTGGATTGTTTGAGGCAAGGGTACCTTCCTTTGGGGAAGGACAAGGGTCTGTCAGGCAGATCACCTCACTAGTGCTGACCAGGAAATTCCAGGTTGACTGGTTAAGATTACATTTCTGGGAGAGGCTGAAACTACAATAATTTAGCTATGAAATCTTGGTTTGGTGATATGCACTTAGCACATGCGATTCCATTTTGGGCCTGTTGTTTTCCTCTCTTTGACAATTCTTTTTTATTCAGATGTTCAGCTTAACCGAGATATGTAATCATAATTTAAGATATCAACACCTCTCCCAGCTGCCACTCTAAAATGTATCCCAAAGTTTTGTTGATTCTTTGTGTGGTATTCTCATATCGTGATTTTTTTTTAGTTTAATTTCTGTAATATTTGCTGGCCATGACTTCAGGTTTACAAATTTTAAGTTGGGTCATTCTCTTCATTTCTTCTCTGACATTCTAGGAAGATCATATTCTTGGTCATTAGTGGCTGCAATCATGCATTAAAAGCTAATGAGAGAATACAGTTTGTCAGGGAGATTATTATACTTATTTAAGCAGGATAATCCCCAATGTTTGGAGTGCACTTCAGAGCCATTATTCCCAAGACCCAAACCAATCAAAATCGAATAAGTCAAAGGAAGACCTCATTGAAGGAATCATGTTTTTAAGCCACATGGCTCTCTCAGAAATCCTATGTAACTGAGTTCTAACTTCCACAGAAGTGTTAATCTAGGTCCAGCAGGTGGTGTGGGCTGCAGCACACTTTCTCACTCAGCTAAAACATCATCAAGGGCTATCCTATTATTAACAGCAACTTTGGCCTGAGTGACTGAGGATTTTTCTAGGACAGGTATTACTTTAGCAGCAGATTCTCTAATGCCTTCAGGAGTGAAGGAGAGATTCCTAACCAGTCTCATTTACACTTACTCCTAGCCAGAAGAGCAGTGACCTGTGTTGCCATGAGACGAACACTCAAAAAGCTAATTTTGAATCATGAATGCCACCTGCTAGGTCCTTTCTAACTCGAAATGGAAATTCAGGGGAGCTGACCAGTGAGTTATCTCAGCTTCTCAGCGGGTAGTCAGGGGCACAGTTAGACAACTTAAGAGGCATTTCCTGGTTATGTGCCCGCCATCTAGGCACTTAAAGGCCCAAGGAGAATACTAATCCCCATCAAAGACACATCCTCTCAGGGCACAACCCACTCCCTCTAGGAGGGTAGTGTTAAGGGGTTCATTCATGGGAATTGCTCTGCTTGCTCATTAAAGCCAGGGGTCAGTTAGGTTTCTTCCTCACCTGAAATAAAAAGTTGTTCTAAACCCCACAGGCTACCCATCTTGCCAATGGCATGAGAGATACAGAGGATGGCATTATGTTTCCAGGCCAAGGTCAGAGTCAAGTAAAGAAAGGGAAGATAGAAGGGGTTTGTATTTAAAGTATGAAGTCTTGATCCATCGTCTCAGGATGAAGTAGTTTACCTCCACATCAGCTCCTTCTCTGCCTAGTCAGTTTGATTTGGAAGTCTCCAGTGTCCGTAGGGGACTAGAAGACAGGTGACAACTTCTTCAGCTGTGAGATGTCTATCCAAGGTTCAAGTCCTTGGAGTTAGATGAAATCCCTGCCATCTGGGTAGTAAGAAGGACTTGGTGTAGTCCCTTCCAGGAGCAGTCTTTGTTCTTAGTGATTCCAAATAGGAAGGGCGGAAGAAAATTGAAAACATTAGTTCGGAGATTTGTAGCCCAACCTTCCTACAAATTGGAGTTCAGAATCCAATTTAGTTTACGGGTATGTAACAAAACCTCAAAGACAATGAACAGGATTACAATCTAATATGGACAAACGTGCAAAAATAATTTTACTCCCTACAATTATCCCCATTTCTTTTTTTCAAAGATAATCACAATAAAACTAATTTATCTGCATTAGACTGGCCTGATTATTTACATAAGTGCAACCAGGATAGTGACTGACTACATACTCTCTTTTAAAGACGGCTTTGTTGTCACCTTGTAAGCAAGGCACCAGATCGATTGCTCTGAGAACTGTAACAAGGATAACGGATTTTTACTGAACTTACACAAATAACTAACTGTATTGCCATGAAAAGAATACTCAGGAATTTATGCCCTGGCTGCTGTGGCTCAGTAGATTGAGTGCCGGCCTGCGAACCAAAAGGTTGCCGGTTCAGTTCCCAGTTCAGTTCCTGGTCAGGGCATGTGCCTGGGTTACAGGCCAAGAGGCAACCCATCCATGTTTCTCTCACACACTGATGTTTCTCTACCTCTCTCTCTTTCTCCTTTCCACTCTCTCTAAAAAATAAATAAATGAAATCTAAACAAAAAAGAATACTCAGGAATTTCTGAGTTCTGGAGACAACAGGTAGGGGAAAAATGTGAATGTTTCATTTTTGTTTACAGAGGTATACTATACCAAATTCTTGCATGTCATAAATAGCTTAAGAAAAAAGGTTCCCTTAAATCTGAAAAACAAAACAAAATATTAAAGAATGAGCAACATTTCATAAAAATTATACATCTTCTTAGTTTATTTAGTCCCATGTTATTAATTCTTGTTCTGGCTAAATTCAGGTTTTCCGTTAGTTGTGGAAATTCCTACACAGTTTAGTTTTTTTATATTAAAGTTATCAAAAAAACCTTTACTTGTCAAAGTCCTTTCTGTGAATCTCCTTAAAAATTAAGTGCTTTGTAAGAATGCTATTGCAAACCATCAGAGTAAAACCATAACTATCTGTAAATGACAAAAGATTTTTAAAATGCCCATTGTTAAATATTTAATGAGAGTTTATTGTAATGAAATTTACAAGGAAATTTGGTTATTTTCGTGGCACACATTTTAAGATAATAACTAGAATTATGACTGATATTATTATACCAGGATATATCAGATATCCAGGAATTTCACACAAGTTTTGGAATACATAACATATGCCTGTATGAAAAACAGCATAAAGAAGGCTTAGTCTTCTGAGTTGACAATTCTTCCCTTGTCATTTAATAGATCAAATATGCCTCATTAGTTTAACATTTCTCTTTTTATAAGGTGAGAGAACATATCTTTTGAGAGATTGTAGGGTCTCTCTGGAAAATTCCAAAGCGAGTTTGAAGTAAAAAAGTCTGCATTTAGGGTTTGATTTTGGAAAGTTTTTCAAAAATATAAAAGATTTTAAAACATTGTGTCAAATAGGCATATAGGTCACTGTGAAACAATACTTAGTTATCTATTTAACCATAGTGGCAATTAGAGATTTTTCAGGCAAATAGAGACACTTAAATAGTTGGGGGGAAAATAGCCCCTTTTATAGAGAAGATTCAGCTTTCTTCAGTAATGAAAGACCTGACCAAGGCAACGCAGGAACGTATTTTGACAAAACACAGGACCTTTTTTCTAAGAAAATTATTTTAAAAGGTAAAGAAAAATCTTTTATGATCTCTTATCAACAGCAGACCAATAGTCCAAGAAAACTTTGTACTTTTAATAGA
>PVKM010043638.1:0-12487 GCA_004027735.1 Carollia perspicillata | reverse complement strand
TGGCTCAGTGCTAGAGCTCAGAGGGAGTGAGTCTGAGTCTGAGTAGGTGAGTCCCTGCGTAGGTTCCTTAAGAGGAACTGCTTGGGGCTGCTGAAGTTTCTTCCACTGACTCAATCCCTTTTTGTTTTTGCAGCCAGAAGTTGTGGGGACTTATCTTCCTAGTATGGGAATCCTGGGCTGGCAGGGCCTAGTGTGGGGCTGGGACTCCATGGTCCTGAGATATCCCTCCCAAATTTTACCCACCACACACATGTGGGACCAGCCCTTTCTGCATCTGCGCCCCTCCTACCAGTCTGAATGGATGTGGTTTCTTTAATTCTGTAGTTGTCAGATTTCCATGCAACTCAATTTCTGATGGTTCTAAATGACAGTTGTTCTATATTTTAGTTGTAATGTTGATGTGTGAGAAGAGGTGAGCCATGTCTGCCTATGCTGCCATCTTGACCTGAAGTCCTATATTCAACCTTTCAAAATGAGGTGTATTTGACATAAAAAATGGTATATTAGAAGCTATTAAATATTCAAGAAACATGTTAACATATAATAAGCTCATATTTCTGAGAAGCCACAAGCAATGCTTTTACTGACTTATCTGCTAAACAAGTAGCTCTTGTTACCCTACCCACATGCTCGCCACTAATTTGATATCTATGCTCATCAAGCTTTCAGAAGGCCAATTGATTAAATATGAACAATTTGCCAACTGATAATCTTATAGCTCTATTCTTCTCTCTCCATTTACTTGTAATATAAGGGAAATTTTCTTGTCCCATTAATTTACTTATTCCTTTTTATGCAAATATGGACTTATAGATTTCTTTTTATTCCATAAATGTTCTGTTATTATTTTATTCTCGTGCTCAATTAGTTTCATATGTAGCCTGTGGAAACCCTTTAAAGAGGATTCTATGTCCTTTTGGCATACCTCCATCATTTTGGGGGTCACTGTATATTTTCTGGAACTGCAAGATGTTCCAGGATTATCTTTTACTTTCCCAGCTCTACCACTAAGAATCAACTACATTTCCAAGCAGGAAGATTCCTTTTAGTGGGGGATGGTACTTGGAAATCAAGATCAGGGTTGAGGTGTGCTCTTTGATGCTGGGAAATCTTTGCTTCTAGGTCCTTTTAATGGGCAGAGCTGAGAAATATAAATACATCAACATCCATTTACTTTTTTTCTCTTCGTGTATCTATCTAATTTATTAAAACTCATGACTTTATACTGACAGCTTTCAATCCAATTCAGTACCATAGAATTTATTCTAACCTCCCACTTTCCATATTCATAACTGCTTTCTCCCACAGTGATAAATCGGGCTTCTTTAATCCTTTCTATATTTAATCATTTGTTCAGTTCTACCACACACACAAGGTAGTTTCAGAACTGCTAACTCATTTTTCTACCAAGAATAAACCCTCTAACTAGAGTTCCATATTTGTTTACAGTTATTATTTTGGTTTTAGACTCAGGGCACAGAGTCAAAATACTGTGTTCTAAGTTACTCAGATTAGTTCTATTTTCTGCTTTACACAGTATGTTTTAAAATTTGAAATATAGTTAGGCTATATCATTTCTGTTATTTTAGGTTTTATTCTCCTGGCATTTTTAGTTGTATTTTTGAGTGCATAAAATATTAATAAGCTCAAAAAGTCAACATCAAAGCTATATACATATATATGTGTCCTTAGAAAAGAGTCACTACCTTCTCCGCAATCCCTTCTACTCTTTTCCCTGTTTGCCTCTGTATATAACCAGTCTCATTCATTTCTGATATATTCTTACTGCATTTCCTTTTGAAAAATAAAAAACATTAAATGCTTTAAGAATTTGTATATTATCCTTGCATGGGGGCTGTAGTATCTTCTCTGTCTCATTTTACTTGTAGTTTATGTACTCACCAAGCAAGCACTACTGGCTTTATTTTAATTATCTTATGATAGCAGCAGATATAACAAAGTGATAGAGTTTGGAGGTGTGTCATTGTTGAATCCCCAAATTTGTCAACTGGGCTTTATTCTTAACTTTTTCAGTGTCTTACCTTGTTTATACCATCAGCATTCATTGTGGTTAACATTTGAGCATGGTTTAACTTGATAGGCGATTATGAATAGGCCATTCAATTTGAATGGATATAAGATGTTTACCTTTTCTTTCATATTCCTTTTATTTTTTAAATTACTTTTTGGTTAGAATTTCCTAATTTTATTTATTTATTATAAATATTTTATTTATTTATTTTTAGAGAGAGGGGAAGGGAGGGAGAAAGAGAGGGAGAGAAACATCAATGTGTGGTTGCCTCTCCCGTGTCCCCTACTGGGGACCTGGCCCACAACCCAGGCATGTGCCCTGACTCAAACTGGCAACTCAAACTGGAATCAAACTGGCAACGTTTTGGTCTACAGTCCTGCACTCAATCCACTGAGCTACACCAGCCAGGGCTATTTATTTATTTTTAAAGTTTGAAATTACAGTTGACATTCAATATTATCTTAGTTTCAGGTATACAGTGTAGTGGGTAGACATTTATATAACCATACTCTATCATTATGAAGTGACCCCCTGGATAAGTCTAGTGGCACCACATACTGATATGACAATATTATTGACCACATTCCCTATACTGTACTTTATATCCCCAAGGTTATTTGGTAGCTGTCAATTTGTATCTCATAATACCTTCTCTTTTTTCACCCGGCTCCCACTCCTCAACCATTTGGTAACAATCAGTTTGTTCTCTGTTATCTATGGACCTGTTTCTGTTTTATTTTTGTTTTTTTTTAGATTCCATATATAAGTGAAGTTGTATGATATTTGTCTTTTTCTGTCTGACTTATTTCACTTAGCATAATACCTTCTGGGTCCATCCATGTTGTTGCAAATGTAAGATTTCATTCTTTTTATGGCCAAGTAGTATTTCATTGTATATACACATACATACAAACCACTTCTTCTTTATTCAGTTGTCCGTTGACAGATGCTTAGTTTGCTACCATAGCTTGGCTATTGTAAGTAACACTACAATGAACATAGGGGTGCATATATGTTTTCAAATTAGTGTTTTGGGTTTCTTCAGATAAATATGCAGAAGGGAAATCACTGGATCATAAGGTAGTTTTACTTTCAATTTGTTTGAGGACACTCCATACGGTTTTCCCCAGTGGCTGCACCAGTCTGCATTTATACCAGCAGTCCACTAGTGTTCCTTTTCCTCCACATCCTTGCAAATATTTTTTGATTGTGGATTTATTGATGACAGCCATTCTGATAGGTGCAAGGTGATATCTAATTGTGGTTTTAATTTGTATTTCTCTGATGATTAATGATATTGATCATCTTTTCATGTCTGTTGGCCATCTTTATGTCCTCTTAGGAGAAATGTCTATTTAGGTCCTCTATTTTTAATCAGATTATTTTTCTTTTAGTTTTAGATTGCATGAGTTCTTTATATATTTTGAATATTAACCCGTGATTGGATGTGTCATTGGTAAATATCTTTCCCCATTTAGTAGGTTGTCTTTTCATTTTGTTGATGGTTTCCTTTGTTGTGCAAAAATTTTTTATATTGGTATAGTCCCGTTTATTTTTCTTTTGTGTCTCTTTAGAAAGCATATCTAAAAATGTTATCAATAACAATGTCAAAAGTGTTATTACTTATGTTTATTTCTAAGAGATTTATGGTTTTGGGTCTTGCATTTAAGTCTAATCAATTTTCAATTTATTCTGTATGGGATAAGAAAGTGGTCTGGTTTCAGTTTTTTGTATACAGTTTTTCCAGTAATATTGATCAAGGCCATTGTCTTTCCCCATTGTATATTCTTGTCTCCTTCGTCTAAATTAATTGACTATACAGATGTATGTTTATTTTGGGGCTCTCTGTTCTGTTTTATTTCCACTTGTTTTTATGCCAGTACCATTCTATTTTATTACTATATAGTCTTGTAGTATAGTTGGATAGCAGGTAGGGTGATATCAACTTTGTTTTCTCAAAATTGCTGTGATTCTGTTGTGTGTGTGTGGGTGTGTGGGTGTATGATTCCATATAAATTTTAGGATTACTTATTCTAGTTCAGTGAACAATGTTATTGGTATTTTGATAGGTATTGCCTTGGATCTATAGATTGTTTTGGGTAGTATGGACGTTTTAATGATGCTAATTCTTCCTACCCATGAGCATGGTCTTCCCTTGAAAGTTTCAAGGAAAACTTTCAATGTCTCTGGTTATATTTTGCTTGCTTATTTGTTTTGTTGATTATTAACAAATAAGTCTTAAGGAACTGATTTTGCTCCATTGCTTAGTCTGTGCTGGAATATTGTCAAAAGATTTTGATGATTCTGTTTTGAAAATCTCTCACTCATTCTCAATACTTTTAATTTTATTTTAGTTTTGGAATTTGGGTAAATTAGTTTGATTGGAGAAACTTCTAAAATTATTTTTTTTTCATTTTAAAAAATTTTAATTGCTGTTCAAGTACAGTTTTCTGTCTTTTACTTCCATACCAGCCCACCCTCCCCAACTCTCACCCCTCCCTCCCATTTCCACCCCCCCTAGTTTTCGTCCATGTGTCCTTTATACTTGTTCCTGTAAACCCTTCCCCTTTCCCCCTGAAATTCCCTCCCCTCTCCCCTCTGGACACTGTCAGCCTGTTCTCTGTTTCAGTGTCTTTGGTTATATTTTGTTTGTTTGTTTGTTTTGTTGTTTAGGTTCCTGTTAAAGGTGAGATCATATGGTATTTTCTAAAATTCTTGAGGCAAGTGATCTATTTATTTAGCTTTCTTTAAACTTTCTTTTATTCTTATTATCATATATCATGTATATTGGAGTCCAAGCTAGCCCTTTTTGACACTTTTATCTTATCAATGGAAACATTTAAAAACCAAAGTTGATGAAGGCATGGGAAACTTGGACTATAGGTGTTTATGATTGAAAGTTCCCGGAGGAAAGATGTAGAATTAGGGCCTCCAGGCAGAGAAATTTTTAGTTTACACTTATGAAAGGGCAGAGCAAGGTCAGTCTATGTTAAGTTTTAGAATCTACTGGCTATAGACAAAGATCTTAGAAGGTTTCTTCCTTTAATTCTCTGTGTGTGTGTGTGTGTGTATTGTGTTTTTAGTAGAGAACGATATAGCATAAAAAGGTAGTGTTTTGACTGTGACCCATCAATAGATTAGTTTTGCTTATATTCCCTCAATAAATATATATATATGTATAAGGTAATACTTGTTCTACTATACTAACATATTTTTTAAGTAATAGAACAAAAATGAGAATTAAAATTATATATGATGTAGAGCAGAATTTATACTATAAATTTATAGGCATAGTATATATATATATAGAAGTTTCAATAATTTCATTCATTGGTAGTAGATGATCGTGCATACTCTTGCACTGTATAGACACCACTGGGGAGGCTACTGGTATAATGGAAACCACACAGGATTTAGAGGACCCAGGCTCCAATGTTGGATATACGATTGCTGACATAGTAATCCAAGGACATTTACTTATTATCTCTCCAGTTTACTCTCCTCCTTTGTAATGAGGATAAAATGAAATGATATATGAAATATTTCTAGTAGATTACTTGATGTGAAATAGTTTCAACAAGTTGTAATACATCTGAATGTATCTCATATTTTTCTCCTCAAGAGTGATCATCAGGGAAGACATGTAAATATAAATGCTAGTGAACAGAGAACTTTTATTATGATCACTTATTTGATGAGAGGAGCAAAAGTTTGCCCAATGGAAAAAGTTGTCTAAAGATGTCAGCATGCTTCCTTTATACCTGTTCACATTTATGTTTTTTCAATAGTCAAATCAACTTCCGGTATAATAAATTACAAAAATATTTATCAAATGCTTGCCATGACCCAGGCTTTGGACTAGGAGATAAAATGGTTGAACAGATGGGTATGTAGTTTATTATATATTTGTCACTTTGTGTGCTTTGCTTCTATCTGACTTATTTTTCTCAGTTGAGTTTAATATTTGAATTATATAAATCATAAATTTGACATGGTTTTCTGGAGAAAGCATAGACTTCAGAGTTAAATATAGAGGTTCAAATTCCACCTCTATGATTCTTATGTAATCTCTCAGGCAATATTCCTGAACTTTACCTCTATTATTTATAAAGTGGAGATAATTATCATCATTTTAGGTTGTCGTGAGGTTAAATTATAACATTTGTGAAGTACTTGCAAGTTCCAGGCAAGTAACGTTGTGTGCCACAAATATTAATTATATTTAGAAAATCTTTGAAAGAACCTTGTAATCCACAAAAATAAGAATCTACATCCCAGTTCTAGAAGAATTGTCATTTAAGTCATGCCCTGACCTCAGATAAGAGCTAAATTCATATTAATATGACCATATCTAATCCCTACTGTGACTGCTACTGAGTTTTAATCCTATATTGAGTTTTAATTTTGTATTACCATTTTCATATATCAGATGAACATTTACATTTTAGAAAAGAATTTGTTGATATTTTTGTTTTTTGTTTTTCTCAAACTGTATGAGAAAGTTAATGTAAAAAGCCACAGAGGTAGAAGTGGGTCACAGAAGAAATGGGCTCAGGAAATGAGTTGGAGAAAAGAAGGGCTCTTGGAGCTTAGGAGGGATAGGAAGAGAGAAAACCATGCCTTGAGGGACAAAAGAGGAAGGAGAGGATGGACCCAAGATGGTGGAGGAGTGAGTGGAAGCTACACTAACCTCCTCCCAGGACCTACTTGGAATTACAAATGAAATGTGGAGAAATCAACCTGAATAACCAACTGAACACTAGCAGGAGAGAAACCTTATAACCAAGGACAGACAGATAAAACCACTTCACCACAATGAGAGCTGTATGGAGGGCAGAGGTACAAGAAGGATAGCTGAGCTCCCACAGTCAGCAGCTGAAGTTCCAGAGGGATATTTCAGTGGCTGCAAGGTTCTCCCTGAGAAGTTAGGTGTCTAAACCCCAAGCTGGGCCACCTATCTTACAGTAGTAGAGCCAGGAAAAGAGCCCAGATAACATCCACCTATGAAAAGCAGCATGGTTTATGGCCCCCCAAAAGAGAGGGCTGGATATGCAGAGAGCCTCTTAAAGGGCCAACACACAAAATTTTGTTTGCAGCTACTTACCATAGGCTCCAGCAGAGTGAGGGCAGAGTGGACAAGAGACATTTGAGGAAAGTCTTGGTCTGGTGGCTCTGGGGAAGAACTGAAAAAACAGCCACCATAGTCCCTGTGCTGAGTCACTCCCCATACTTCAAAACCCACCTTCCTCAAGCATCAGCCTGAGGGGAACAGTAGTCCCATCCACAGGAATTACTCTGCCCCATCCTGTGAGGCTAAAGCCTGAGTACAGCTTGAGTCTACATCATTGATTGAGTTTAACAGCTAAGGTGGATATCCGGGAACTCTGAGACATTAGCTGACCTTGCTCTGGACATGGTGCTGGTAAAAGCTGACCTTGTGCACAGCCTGGCTCTTTCTGCACACATACAGGCCCAGCAGAGGGAGCCACATGCTATGGATCGCTGATAACTCCAAACAGGTTTCCAGGGCCAGTGACAAGCAATGTCTGACAAAAGCCTACACCAGAGTGTTTGCAGATCTATCAAAAAGATAGAAACAAATGCAAAAAAAATGTAGCCAGAATGGGAAGACAAAGAAACAGACTCCAAGTGAAAGAAGAAGGTAATTCTCCAGAAGAACTAGATTAAATGGAGCAATTTATCAGATAGAGAGTTTAGAGTAATGATTATAAGGATACTCAACAGCATGAAAAAAGATATAGAAACCATAAAAAGGTTCAGTTAGAAATAAAAAGTGCAATATCTGAAATAAATTATACACTGGAAGGAATAAACAGTAGGTTAGATGAAGTGGAGGTTTGAATCAGTGATTTGAAGGCAAGGTAGAAAAAAAAACACCCAGGCAGAGTAGGGGGAAAAAAAAAAACAGACAGGAATTAAAGAAAATGAGCCCTGGCTGATGTAGCTCAGTGGATTGAGCACAAGCCTGTGAACCAAAAGGATCACGGTTCGATTCCCAGCCAGGGCACATGCCTGGGTTGCAGGCCAGTTCCCAGCAGGGGACACATGAGAGGCAACCATACATTGATACTTCTCCCCCTTTCTCCTTCCCTTCCCCTCTAAAGATAAATAAATAAAATCTTTAAAAAATGCTTAAAAAATAAAATGAGAGAACCTCAGAAACATTTTGGACAACATGAAGCATAAAAATACCCACATCATGGGAATACTGGAAGAAGGAGAGAGCAAGCAAGGGATTGAGAACCTATTTGAAGAAATAGTGACAAGAAAACCTCCTTAATCTAATGAAGGAAAAAGACACACAAGTCCAGGAAGCTCAGAGGCCCAACCAAGTTGGACCCGAAGAAGCCTACACTGAGACACATCATAATTAAAATGAGAAGGCTTAAAGACAAGGAGAGAATCCTAAAAATAAGAGAAAAGCAGGTAATTACATACAAGGGGCATCAATTAGACTGTCATCTGATTTCTCATAGAAACATTTCAGGCCAGGAGGGAGTGGTGTGAAATATTTAAGGCGATGAAAAGCAAGGATCTACACCCAAGGCTACTTTAGCCAGTAAGGCTATCATTTAAAATTTAATGAGAAATAAGGAGCTTCCCAGACAACAGAAACCTTGAGGAGTTTGTTATCACCAAACGAGCACAGCAACAAATTTTAAAGGACTTGGCAGAAGAAGAAGAAAGAAGAAGGAGGAGGAGGAGGAAAAGGAAGAAGAAGAAGAGGAGGAGGAGGAAAATAGTTTCACAATTAAATGGTACTAAATATTCATCTATCAGTAGTCACTGTATATGTAAATGGTTTAAATGCTCCGAACAAGAGACATAGGGTAGCTGAATGGATAAGAAAACAAGCCTCGTATATATGTGCCCTCCAAGGCACCCACCTCAGAGGAAAAGATACATATGGACTAAAAGTAAAGAAATAGAAATAGATATTTTATGTAAATGCAAAGGGAAAAAAAGCTGAGGTAGCAATACTTAATATCTAACAAAATAGACTTTAAAACCAAGGCTACAGTGAGAGACAAAGAAGAATACTACATAATGATAAAGGGAACAATCCAACAAAAGAATATAACCATAGTAAACAACATACCCAACATAGGAGCAGCTAAATATGTGAAACAAACTTTGATGGACATAAAGGGAGAGATGGGCAGAAATACAGTCATAGCTGGGGATTCTTAAACCCCACTGACTGCAGTGCATAGATTTTCCAGAAAGAAAATCAACAAGGGGACAGTGGCCTTAAACAACACACCAGATCAAATGGATTCACTTGAGAACTTTAGAGCATTTTACCCTAAAGCAGCAGACTGTACACACTTTTCAAGTGCACATGGAATGTTTTCCAGGATAGACCACATGCTAGGACACAAAACAAGTCTCAAGAAATTCAAGAAGACCGAAATCATATCAAGCATCTTCTCTGACCACAATGTCATGAAACTAGAAATCAATTACAAGAAGAACATTGAAAAACATGCAAAGCCATGGAAGCTAAATAACATATTAAAAAATGAATGGGTCAACAATGAGTTCAAGGTAAAAATTAAAAAAATGCCTTGAAACAAGGGAAAATGAAGAGAAAACAATAAAAAAATCTGTGGGACACAATGAAAGCAACCCTAAGAGGGAAATTCATAGCATTACAGGCCTATCTGAAAAAAAAAAAACAACCCAAAACAAAAACAAGAAAAAGCTCAAATAAACAATCTAACTTTACATTTTAAGGAACTTGAAAAAGAAAAACAAAACAAAGCCAAAATGAATAGGAAGAAGGAAATACTAAAGATCAGAGCAGCAATGAACAAAATAGAATCTAAATAACAGTACAAAAGATCATGAATCCAAGAGCTGGTTCTTTAGAAGATAGACAAGATTGACAAACCTTTAACCAGACTCATCTAGAAAAAGATAAATAAAATCAGAAACAAAAGAAGATACAAACAGCTGACACCAAAAAATACAAAGGATTGTAATAAAATATTAAAAATGATATGCCAACAAACTGGACAACCTGGACAAAATGGAAAAATTCTTAGAAACATACAGTCTTCAGAAACTAAATTAGGAAGAATCAGAGAATATGAACAGACAGATTACATCTTGAGAGATTGAAGCAGTAATTAAAACCTCCCAAGAAACCAAAGCCCTGGACTGGAGGCTTCACAAGTGAATTTTACCAAACAGTTGAGAGGAACTAAAACCTCTTCTCAAACTACTTCAAAAAATTTGACAGGAGAAAAGTCTCCCAAATTCATTTTATGAGGTCAGCATTATCCTAATTCTAAGACCAGATAAATACACGGCAAAAAAAGAAAATTATAGGACAATATCCCTGATGAATAAAAATGCTACAATCCTCAACAAAATACTAGCTATCCAAATAGAGCAATGCATCAAAAAAATCATAAAGGATGATCAGATGGGATTTTTCTTTTGTGAGAATTCAAGGTTGGTACAACATCTGCAAATCAATAAATGTGATTCACCACATAAACAAAATGAAGGATAAAAACCACATGATCATATCAATAGATGCAGAAAAAGCATTTGATAAATCCAGCACCATTTGTATAAAAACTTAGCATAATGGAATCCAAATACAATAAAGTCCATATAGGACAAACTCACAGACAGCATCATATACAATGGACAAAACCTACAAGCGTTCCCCTCAAGATCAGAAAAAAGACAGGATGTCCAATTTCACCTCTCTTATTCAACATAGTACTGGAAGTCCTAGACACAGCAATCAGACAAGGAGAAGAAACAAAAGGCAACCAAATTGGAAAGGAAGAAGTAAATCTGTCATTAATTGCATATGACATCATACTATACATAGAGAACCCCAAAGATTCTACCAAGAACTACTAGAATTGATAAATGAATTTATCATCAAAGAAGCCGGATACAAAATTAATATCCAGAAATCAGTTGCATTTTTATATGCCAATAATGGACTAGCAGAAAGGGATTTTAAGAAAACAATCGCATTCACAACTGCTTCAAAAAGAATAAAATACTTAGGAATAAACCTAAGCAAGAATGTAAGAACCCTGTACATGGAAAATTATAAGACACTGAAGAAAAAATTGAAGAAGATACAAATACATTGAAGCACATATTGTGTTCATGGATTGGAAGAATTAACATCATTAAAATGTCCATACTGCCCAAAGCAATCTATAGATTCAATGCAATTCCTATCCAGATTCCAATGATGTATTCCACAGAACTAAAACAAATATTTCACAAATTTATGTGAAACCACCAACAGCCTCTCATAGCAATAGCAATTCTGAGAAAGAAGAATAAAGTTCAAGGTATCACACTATCTAATATAAAACTATACCATAAAGGTATAGTGATAAAAAACATGGTATTAGCATAAAAACAGAAAGACACATAAATCAATGGAACAAAATAGAGAGCCCAGAAATAAACCCACACATTTATAGTCAATTAATATTCAACTGAGGAAGCAAGAACATACAATGGGTTAAAGACAGTTTATTCAATAAACAGTGTTGGGAAAAAGAGACAGGTACATGCAGAAAAATGAAACTATACCACTTTCTTATATCACACACAAGAATAAATTCAAAATGGAATAAAGACTTAAATATTAGACTGGAAACCATAAAAATAACAGATTAAAATATGGGCAGCTAAATCTTGTACATTGCTTATAGCAATATTTTATCAGATATATCTCCCCAGGCAAGGGGAAAACAAAAAAACAACTGGGACTACATCAACTAAAAATTCTTGCACAGTGAAGGAAAAAATATTTACGAAAAGGAAAATAGACATATGAAAAGATGCTTGATGTCACTAATCATCAGAGGAATGCAAATTAAAACCACAATGAGAAATTATCTCACACCTGTCAGAATGGCTATCATCAATAAGTCAACAAGCAATAAGAGCTGTTGAGGATGTGGAAAAAGGGGAACCCTTTTGCACTGTAGGTGGGAATGCAGACTGATGCAGCCACTTTGGAAAGCAGTATGGAGATGCCTCAAAAATTAATAATGGATCTGCCTTTTGATCTAGTGATTCCACATCTGGGAATATATCTGAGGGAATCCCAAACACTAATTTTAAAGACCATAAGCACCCCCATGTTCATTGCAGCATTGTTTGCAACCACCAAGATTTGGAAGCAGCCGAAGTGTCCATTAGTAGATGATTGGATAAAAAAACTATTGTACATTTACACAATGGAATACTATTTGGTCATAAAGAAGAAGAAAATTTTACCCTCTTTGACAGTATAGATTGACCTGGAAAATACTATGCTAAGTGAAATAAGCCAGTCATAGAAAGACAAATATGTGATCTTACTCACATATGGAATTTAATGAATACACTAAACTAACAAGGAAAATAGAGACAGACTCAGAGAGAGAGAGCAGGATGACA
>PVKM010043637.1:0-12466 GCA_004027735.1 Carollia perspicillata | reverse complement strand
TGGTCAGTCTCTGGCTCAGAACTAGTGAAGCTGAAAGCAGATGCTAACACCCAAAGATGTAGGATGAATCTCTAAATGGACCACTGGGCTTCACTCCGTTCCAGCTTCGGCTGGCCCCAGTGTTCCCAGGACTGGCGACAAAGGAGGTGAGGGGGTGAAGATAGGACAATTGCGGGTACAGACTGGTGACATCATCTTCCTGGAAACATTCTTACAAGTGTATGGCCCACCGGCGGCAGGTTATTCTGGGCCCCTGAGTCTACAGAGGTGTCATGGTGTTAATGACATCACTTGTGCTGTGAGTGGGCACAGATGGACAAAGTGGGCACTCAGGAAACTGGGGGAAGGCGAGAGAGGCTGGGGGTGGGTTCGCAGGCTGAGCAAAGCACTTCGATGCTGTACCGGTGGTGCCTGGCTAGCCACTGACTGCGAGGTCCTTCTGGGGACAGCAGCCACGATCGAAGAGCCAGCGGCGTGGGCGGGTGCTGGTTACGGCAGTGGCAGTGGTGAGACAGTGCCCGTGTATGTCTCTCTTCTTTGCTGTCTTTCTCTTACGATGAAAGTCGTAAATTCACTGTGTACACTTCAAAAAATATGGGTGAGAGAAAAAAATGGAATCCAATTCCTGAGAGATTACATTTAAAAAAAAAATTATGGAGCTTCTCCTGAAGTGAGGTTTTGGATTCTGGGAATAGAGGGATCATGGAACAGACGTCCCCCGCCCTAGAATTTGTAAACAGCTGAGCACACGAGTAAGATTTTTTCAGAAAGTGATAAAAGCAGCGAAGAAAATAAAACAGAGCCCAGAGTAACTTGGTACAAGGTGAGTTCAGCAAGATATGATTTATTCTCCACATTTTCATGGGCGTGCTTGTAAGGCCTTTCCCCTCGTAGCTGCCCCCTTCTCTCCCTCCCAATCTCACCAGGCTCCATCTCTCTAAAGACGGGATCCCGAGGAGCATTCCGGGCTGCAGTCTGATTTCATCCACTTGGTGTATTGGGAGCATCTTTCTGTTTCGTTATTTATGCACCTGCATCTTTATTTTATGGAGTCAGAGCAGTGTGTCACGTAGGCCGGACCACCCTTCCGTGTCCCTTAGGATGGCACACGGGCCACTCAGGTTGCGTCGGGGGCACCGCAGGGCTGATGCCCTGGGGCCTGCCCTCCTCCTCCCCTCAGCACGGCCCCTCCCTGGCTCCGGCTGGCGCCGCCCCTCACTCAGACCAATGAGATAGGCTTCTAGTGAGTCCCCAGGCTCCGTCTTACACTGTTCAGGCCAGACCACGGCGCTCTTCTTCCCCCGAACTGCCATTGGTTGGTTCCCTGTTGCCTGCGCAATAAAACCTAAACACCTCGGCTTTATCGCTTTTGGGTTGGGCATGAGGAAAACTGCATGACTTAGTAAGTACATGAAAAGACACTCGACATTCTAGGTCCCTAAGGCAATGCAAGTCGAAACCACAATGAGGTACCACTTACTGGGTGCTAGGGTGGAGAAATATGTCTCATATATATGTGTATGTAACTGTGTGTGTGTGTATATATGTATGATATGCATATCAAATACATAGCATAGAATATATGATATACATAAATGAAATTTATGTATGTGTAAACACATATCTATACATATATAGCTATAGCTTTATAGATAATGGAGCATAATAAGTGTTGGCAAGGATGCAGAGAAATTGGAACCCTCATACATTGCCTGTGGGAAAATAAAAAGGTACAGTCTTTGTGGGAAACAGTTTGTCAGTTCCTCAAAAAGCGAAACTTAGAATAACTACACAACTAAGCAATGCCACTTCCAGGTCCATACCCGAAAGAATGGAAAACAGGGATTTGCACAGATACTTGTACGCCAGGGTTCACTGCAGCCTGGTTCACAACAGCCAGAAGATGGAGGCAACTCAAGTGTCCCCCGACAAATGAATCAACAAGATGGGATACGATGGAATATTACTCATTCATGCAAACTAATGAAGTTCTGATCAATGCTACAACATGAGTGAACTGTGGAAACCTTATGTTAGGTGGTATGAGCCGGACACGAAAGGACAAATACCTGATCCCATCTATCTGGAATGTGTAGCACAGGCAGGTTCATAGAGACAGAGCGGAGACTAGAGGTTACCGTCTGCACGGGAATGGGGAGTTCCTGCTTGGTGGGTCGAGTTTCTGTCTGGAGTCTTGAAAAAGTTTCTGGGGTGGTGATGGCTGCAGATTGGTGTGAATATCATTAACGCCAACAACTTACAGTCCAAAAATGGTTACAATAGTGAGTTTTAGGCTATGGATATTTTGCCACAACAAAAACCGAAGCAAACTGGATGCGTGTCCATCAGCCTCCGTGCCTTTGCTCGCACAGTCCAGCCTTCTCAGAGCTTTTCTTACGTGTCTGCCGGCGGAATCCCTTTCCACTCCCCGGGCCCATCTCGCGTGGTGCCGCCTTCCCTGATGACTTTCCTGACTCACTGTCCCGCCATCTGCTCGCGCATCAACGTGACCTTTAATCTGTTTGACCTGTCAGAGTAATTTTGTATGCTCCTTTTGTACTTCTTGTTGCCTTAAGCCCCTATGAGGTTGTAAGTTCTTTGGGCACTGGGACCTTACTTACCTTACTCGTCTTTGCATTATTCATTCAACAAACATTTATTGAGCCCATTAAGTGTCAGCTGGAAATAGAATGCCAGGATACCATAAAGGTCCAATTAAGGTGAAACTGAATTGAAATGTCAGAGGTGGTCTGAGCCCCACATTCTCCAAGGAGTTTCCCAGGGGCGTGTCCTTAAGGAGGGGCCGCAGGACTCCTGACTTAAACGCCTTGTGGGCTTTCGTTCTCGGAAGCACTGGACTCTGACAGATTGCTTTTTCTTTCTTCTCGGAACACGTATCACCCATCTTTTGGGAAGAAATTTTTTCCCTTCCCCCCATCCCAACCCTTGTGATTTGAGTGATCTGCCACGTTTCTTACATTTTTCTCTCTTGGTCACTGTTGATTGGTTGAAGGTGGGCGACGGACCCAAGCCAGATTTTCCCTGGGATGTTTGAGACCAGAAGCGAGGAGGAGAGCCTGGCAGAGGCCAGAAGGCGTACTGGCACTCGTGTAAGAAGCTGGCGGGCAGCAGGCTAGGACAGGGCTGATGCACGAAAAGAAGGGGGGAGTTGGAAAGAAAGACACCCAGGACCAGGTGCATCAGAGACCCAGATGTATCTGTCTGTGCCGTAGCTGCTTGTCTCAACCTTTCCCTGTGACCCGAGAGGCAACACACTCCCCTCTGGTCCAAGTTAGCCTGAGTTGGGATTCCATCCCTTGCAACCAAATCGCCACACCTCTCGGAGCCCAAGCTTTCTCGTGATAAAGTGACAATAATAGAATTATTCTGCGTATTAAACATGAGGCATAGAAAATGCCGACAATAGTGCCTGGCCCATAATGCATGCCCAATACATTTTAACAATGATTGCTGTTTGAATCAGCATCCTCCGTGCCCGAGACAACGTGGGCTGTGTACTGAAGAAGAAGAGATAGCGTGGATTCTTCTTACAGCTCCGTCCGCGAGGGTCATTCTTCACAACGTCAGTGCCTCTGCACTGTCCGTCCTTACCAGCCCCGGCCACGCCTCCTTCTCTGATGACAGTCTGAGTTCCGAAGGTCCTTCACCATTTGCAGCCAGGTCTTGCCGAGCTGTCTCCCCCTGTGGGGGCCAGAGGGACAGAGGGGTTTGGTCCACACCTCACCGCACCCCTGTTCGGCCCAACTGGTAGACGCTCGGTGCGCAGCTCCAAGCGTTTGGCTGGCATGTTTGTCGTCAGACACTCAAACCGTGTCGTTGGGGTTAAGTGTTTGGGGAAACGGGCTGTATTTTGTCCTCAGCTGTGGCTTTGAAAAGTCAGAACTGTTGAATGAGCTGCCAGCTCCGACCTTGGTCTTCAGTGGGCACACCTGTACTCACTGCGGGGGACACGCTGAGACACTCACTGCGAACTCTGCGACTTACCTGGGAAGGGGTCTTGCTCTTGCAGTGGCATTTAGTGGCAGCATCTCAATTGTTATTTCAAATGGTTTATAAATTATCCAAGACATTAAAAGTATAATAACAGCAAGCGTGTGAATCACGGCTATGCCGTGCCAGATGCCGTTTAAGCACTCTACGTATGCTCACTCGAAGTCTCGCAGACTTTGCTGCGTGTTAGAATCACCTAGGTGATTTTAGGGAGTCCCGACACTCGGGCCACACCTCGCACCTGCGCATTCAGGATCGCCAGGCGTCGGGAGTTGTAAGAACTCCCCGAACATTCCAGTGTGTGGTCCAGTGCGGAAACTGGTGAATGAATGCACTCCATCCTCACAAGGATCCTCTGGGGCAAGAGCTGTGACTGTCTGCTTTGTGCAGTTGTGGAAACTGAGGCACGGTGGGCAGGTTAAGTGACTCGCCCAAGGTCAGGTAGCTGGTAGATGTCAGAGTTCGTGCTCTTCATCCTACAACGCTACAACGGCTACACTTCACTGCCCTCCAGACAGAGGCCTGAGTGTCTCCCCGGATTCTCGGTCCACATCCCACTGCCTGGGGATGCCTCCTGTCCCGTGGCTTCTCCTGGGTATCTCCCAAGTGTCCTCACTGGTCCTCTCGCCTTCGGTCTCAGGCCCTCAACCTCAGCTCTGTCCAATAGAAAAATAAGGCATGCCGCACATGTGATGTGACAGTTTCTATGAGTCACATCTAAAGAGGAAAAGGAGGAACTGAGCCCTGGCTGGTGTGGCTCAGTGGACTGAATGTGGACTGTGAACCGAAGGGTTGCTGGTTCGATTCCCAGTCAGGGCACATGCCTGGGTTGGGATCCAGGTCCCCGGTAGGGGGCCACGTGAGAGACAGCCACACATTGATGTTTCTCTCTCTTTCTCCCTCCCTTCCCCTCTCTCTAAAAATAAATAAATAAAATCTTTAAAAAAGTGAATTTAATTTCAGTATATTTTATTTAACCCAGCATACCCCCAATGTCGTCCTTTAGACATGCGATCCATATTGAAAATGCTAGTGAGCTATTCTGCATTCCTGTCCTTCCACATGAAGTGTTCGAAGTCCCGCAGCCATGAAGCATCTGTGGCAGCGGCGCATCTCGGCCTGGACCAGCCGCAGTTCACGAGTTCACATCGCATGCGAGCGAGGGCCACCCACCGTGCTGGACGGTGAGCCTCTCCACCCTGCAGCCAGAGTGAAATTTCTGAAAAGTCAACTCTTCCACACGTGTCCCCGGTTCCCCATCACTTTCAAAATGAAGTCAAGGTGGGGGGAGGGCTGAATGTGGGAGGTGGGGGCGGGTGGTGGGGGGAGAGCAATGGGGGGAAATGGGGACAACTGTGACTGAACAACCATAACAAAAAACGAGGGCCACCAGGGCACCCGTGATTGGGCTCCAACTCACCTTTCCGGACTGTCTGTTCAGAACCCGTGTGCGGGCCGCCAGCCTTAGCAGACACGTCCCGGTTACCCAGGTCTCTGTGCCGTTGCACGGGTGGTTCCCCTCGCTCCTCCTCTTTCCACTCCTCCCTAGAACACCTCTGCCCCAAGACCCAGCTGAAATGCTTTCTCCTCAGACGATCTTCCAGCTTTTATCTAGGAAGAGTGAGTCCCACCCTCCTATGGATTCACATGGCACTTGGACGGAGCTTGTGTGGTATTTCTTGCTAACTGTGCATATATGTATTTCCCTCACAAAACCAAGTGCATCCCCAGGGCAGGGACCACAGCTTGTTTGTCTGTCTGCTCCTGGTGCCTTTCTCCCTAAATGCCCGTCAGAGGGGTCAGACACACTACCTCACACCAGTTCCCTGCATTCATTAAAAAAAAAATTCAAGATTTTATTTATTTATCTTTAGAGAAGAAGGGAAGGAGAGAGGGAGAGAAATATCAGTGTATGGTTGCCTCTCATGTGTCCCCTGCTGGGAACTGGCCTGCAGCCCAGGCATGTGCCCTGACTGGGAATCGAGCTGCGGTTTTTTGCTTCGCAGGCCTGTGCTCAATCCACTGAGCTACACCAGCCAGGGTCCTGCATTCATTTTAATTACTCTCCTGGTTTGTGGACATGTTTGTTTGGGGACCTCATGATCTAACCCTCTCATTTCGCAGATGGATAAACTGAGGCCCTGGATGTGGAGAAGACTAAAACTGCTGCCATCCGGCCCACTTCCTGGCTGGCTCTACTCAGCTGTCCTACTGCTCCCTGGTAAGTTTTCTGGAAAATGTTAAATGACATTAGCTTGAAGAAGAGATGAGAAGGAAAGTGAATCTGCTTTGTGTAATCAGAGGTTCATGAAATAATACAGAGCAAATAAAATGTATGTAAAGGAGACTGCATTTCAAATACCCTAGGGTTGCTGGATGCGTAATGGAATCTTCTTACGAGTTCTGTATAAAAGAGAAAAGAGATTGAACCGATGGTTTTTGTAAATTTTTATCCCCCCGCCCCAACCCAGTTGGGATGCTCACAAGTGAGAGCCTGCTGTGGTTCGAGCAGAGCTGGCTGGTGGTGCTTCGGTGCCTCCGTGAGCAAAAATCGTTTGGGGCGGACTGTCTGCTCCTTCGGTTGCCTGGAGTGTTAGCCCTGTGTGTGTGTGGCCACGGGTGGGGAGGTGCCCATCACGTGTCCAGAAGGGCCGGTTTGGGGTGCTACGACATTGCGGAGTGTTGCTTCATGCTCTTTAGTTCAAGTTCTTGGCCATCCGATTTCCTGGTGGTCTCAGCCATTTGGAAACGTGACCCTGAACCTGGGACTTAGTGTAAAAGGAAGCTTTCTGATTGAAACAGCATGGTCCAAGTTTCTCTTGGCAGCCCCCAGTGTGCTGGGAGAGAAGCCAGAGAGCCACGGGGGAGGCCGAGGGGGGCCACTCAGGGAAGCGGTTGTCTGGAGCCACTGAGCACAAGTTCAGGGAGCAAGTCTCTCGGCACCTGAGAGCATCACTGGCATACAATGCCCATCTGATGCCAATCTGATGGGCACAGTTAATGTTCTAGAATTAATCAGGCAGGAGATTGCAGAAAGGCATTGAAGCTGACCAGCAGTCTCCAATTTGGGGGCTACCAATAGCCCCTGGCCCAATAATTCGATAGAACAACTTGCAGAACTCAGGCCAGTGCGCCACCACAATTACAGTTTTATTGTCAAGGGCGCCAGTGAAGGCCATCCGAAGGAAGCGATGGAAGCAGAGCTCTGGGAGGGCTGCAGACACAGAGCTTCCGTGTCCCCAAGATCATTACCCTTCTGGCACGTCAGGGTGTGGTTGGCAGCTGGGGAGCTCACTGGAGCTCCCAGTGCTCAGAGTTTTCATTAGGGTTTCATTACGCAGGCACCATTGATTGAATCATTAACCTTGCAACCGAACTACAGCTCCCTTCCTTCCCTGACCCTCAGGAGGGACAGATTGACATCCCATGACCCTCTAGTCCCATGGCTGGTCGTTTGAGTAAGGCCCGAACCGCCCCCATCCCAGGAGCCCACTGTAGTCACCTCATTAGCATAAGCTCCGGTGTGGTCGGAGGGTCCCACCAGCAATAACAAGGGTAGTTCTATCTTTTGGGAGCTTCCAGGGGTTTAACAGAGGCTGCGTCCCAGGAACTGGGGGTTAGACACCAGACATCCTCCTCACTATCCAACAGTCTCCCCGGCAGGGTCCCTGGGTGGTGACCGCCGCCCACTGTTCTTGGCTGCCACCGCTTGCAGACCCAGCACCAGCTTCCGGCGGAGACTTTCGGCACCTTCCTCCCACAGCCTCCGCAGAGGTCCCTTCTGGGTCTCCTCCCAGACCCCCTGGCTCCCCATTTCCAGTCCCATTCTCTCTTCTTCCCAAAGCTGTGGCCGTGGAGAAGTCCACCTCTCTGTGTCCCTGTCCCCTCATTGGTAAAATACGGGAGGTATTGGGTTGGCCAAAAAGTTCATTTAGTTTTCTTCTGTGCAATGGCTCTAGTAGTGCTGAGTTGTCTCTAACTTCATTTAAAACAATTTCGTTAGATTGTATTGTGACAGCTGTCATGTCAGCATGTGCTGTAAAAAATTGTGTCAAAATTGGTGAATTTTTGTGTAGCCATTTTGATATTGAAGATGGGAGAAAATATGTAACATTTTCAGCATATTGTGCTTTATTATTTCAGGAAAGATAAAAATGCAACTGAAATGCAAAAAAAGGTTTGCGCATTGTGTAGAGAAGGTGCTGTGACTGATCGAACGTGTCAAAAGTGGTTTGTGAGGTTTCTTGGTACAATTGACATTTTGACCAGCTAACTCTTCCCTGTGGGGCTTATGCATTGGAAGATGTTGAGCAGCACCCCTGGCCTCTCCCCACTAGAAACCAATAGTGGGAGATAGCCTACATACTCAAAATACCCAAATCAATAAACTTATTGGTGAAAATGAAAAAGGTTTCTTTTATTTTACGGAAAAAAACCAGATGGACTTTTTGGCCAACCCAGTAGATCAGTTTTGACTCAGCAAAGATGGTACTTATCCAAGGAAGATTTCTCTAGAGGACACCTTCGCTTATTTTCTTGTGGCTAGCATCTGAATGCCTTTCCTTTTTGTGGGGGAGGGGAATCTTGCACTTCATGAGATGACTCTTCCTCCTATTATAAAAGTCAAAAGAGCCAGAACTTGCTTTCTCAGCCTTTCATGCAGCGTGGATGTGATCACGTGACCTAGGCTTTGGCAAGCAGACCTTTATGTTCTCGGGCCGTGGCGATACTGAGACTCAGGCTCGGTGGCTGTTTCCATGGAGCACGCATACCTCCCCCACTCCCTAACCCCTCGGTGCATTTTCCTCACCTCTCTTTCTGCTAAGCTCCAGGGGCCCTTGACTTGCCTCTGTGACCCCTTTCTGCACCCACTTCTCTTCTACGGCTCACTTCTTCTACCTCTGTGACTTTCTAAGCAAGCTTTCTCTTACAGTTTGGGGGAAAATAAGAGTCAGGGTGAAACCAGCCAGAATCAGATTGCATCCTCTGAAGACACTGTCTGATATGCTTTCCTTGACCTGCCAGATTGGCCAGGTGGCTTTCTGGATGCTCCACCTGCCCCCTGTTGTCTGTCCCCGCCTCCACTGTTACAGCTCACATGTATTGGGTCTTCCTGGGAGTCATACGCTCTCTCATTGGTTCCTTAGTGTTATACCCATTTTACAGGTGTGGTATGTGGACACAAAGATGCCTTCCAAAGTCACGCAGCTAGTGGGAGCAGTTAGTAATGTTCTCAGTCTGATGCCAGAACCTTCTCTTTTACCCATCATGCTATAGGACCACTGTGTAACCCTTCTGCACTGCCCTGGAGGATAGAGTGTAGGTGTCTATTTTTATACATCCGGCATCTCTCAACAGGCCTGGGACATAGTAGGTGCTCAATAAATACTCAAGCTCAAGTAGATGACAAGGTCTCACCTGGCCCAAACACTCCATGAACATCCGTGAGCTCCCCACCCACCAAGCGGTGCCCTTTCTGCCAGTTTCCCCCTCCAGAACTTGTTTTCCAATCAATAGGGTCCATCCTTCACCTTCACGCACCTGTTCCCACGAACACCTCCGAGTCCACAGGAAGTTGAAAGTTTGCTCCACTGGTCAGCTTTTCTTTTCCACCTCTGCTCCTGGATCTTGGGCCTTTGGGCATGAAGGTGCCCCACGAAGCACCTCTGGGTCATGCCCTCCCACCTCTAATTCTTCAATGAGAAGAATTTCACACCATTGCTGAGAGTTTCACATCTCTGGGAAGGTTTGGGCATAGTGAATTTTGCCATTTGGAAGATTTAAGTGGTTTTAGAAACGTGTCATTACTGAACCTCTGGCTCTGCCTCCCAACTGAAAGGTGACCAGTTTAAATCCCGAGACAAAACCCTCCAAATATTTCTCCCTGTGGCTCTTCTTTGGGCCAGGGAGCTGGAGGGGTTATGTATTGCCTTCTCCTAGTCCATAATATATTTTAGTTGTAAAAGATTTTTGTTTGAAAAAATATCCCTTGCCTAAGCAGAGTAGGTCTCATGGCTGCCTTTTTTGTAGAAGGTGGTTTTGTGGGAAAGGACAAGGGCATGCAATACTACTGTAAGCCACTGGGTGGTGCTACAGCTCTGAGAAATAGTCTCTGATGGTGGTGAGCAGGAGGGTGGAGTAAGTCTTGTGGTTTCAGCATCTCCCCTGCCCAAGACAGGGACAGACGGGTTCTGGAGTTGGCTCTGCCTCGATAATATCGCCCAGCCCTGGGCCCATTGCATGACAGACGCTCAGTAAGTGTAACTGCTGTTCCTGTTAGTATCTGAGTACCACACCCAAATTCTTTTGCAGTACCACACTCCAGTACCACTGAGTACCACTGAGTACCACACTCCAACTCTTTTGCAGCCAAGCATCCAACATTCAGCTCAATTTTATTATCCAGGATTTGAGGCAGAGAAATTCAGTGCAAGAATCTGGAGAGGGAGTGGGCAGCGTCCGGCTGGACCAATGAGGAGCAGAGGCTGGACGGTTGAGACTGGGGCGTGAGGCTGAGGGGAGTTGCTGCTTGGGAGTCTGCCCCTTCAGAACATTGGCAGGGGTCAGTCTCCACCCAGGAGAGGAGGTGGGAGGCGGGAGCACAGTGGAGACCAGCCCTCCTCCCCTGGGACAGCTGGTCGACTCAGGCCCAGGCTATATCTGGACACTGTGGGGCCGGATGGGGTTGCTGATCCGGTTCTGCAGCCAGGTGATATAGTCCGCTTGCGGCATGTGGATGATGTGTTCTCGCACAAACTGCAGGGCAAACACAGTGGGGCCGCAGGTTTGGTCTGAAAGCTAAGACTCCTTGGCTTCCCGCTCTCCCTGCCAAAGATCCTGGACTGTTTGTGATGGGGGCTGGTGGTCTCAGGACACCTCCAACCACTTTGGCATTCCTAATGCGGAGAGCATCATGCTGGGGGTGGGGTGTGTGTGTGTGTGTGGGGGGGGGGGTGGTTCTTTTAAGAAAAAGATCCCTTTCTAGCGTCCTGGTTCAGGAGGCTGATTTTAAGCCTCTTCTATTGACCCAAAGAAGTTTGGTGAGATCAGGAAAACCCAGCTGTCTGCATATTTCTTTTTTTTTCTATTCCTTAATATCTTTAAAAAAATCATTTGTCCATAAACTTCCTGGCTCACAGGCCCCTTTGAGAATGGATGATGACTGTGGGCTTGCTCCCAGAAGGAGTTAAGACAAAGAACGTGGTTTCAGGTAGCTGTAGGTCAGGACACCCCACATCCAAGGTTATCAGAAGTCTGTGATGTCCTTCGTTGGAGAGGACCATGCTAAGTTTTACTAGCTGGGGCTGTGACCTCCCCTCAGAGAACTGGGGGAGCCTCCACACTCCCCACCTCTTACCCATTCAGAGATTGCCCTGTAACTGGCAGGTTAAAGGCGGAGCCCTTAACTGGCAACTGAAGGCTGGGCAGGCGCCGTGGTGCGTTTTGGGCTAGCCAGCTAGAGTGTTCCCTGACCCAGTGAGCTGCTCCAACAATTGCAGTTCTGCTCTGCTTTGGGGCCTTTGCACATGCTCTCCCCTCTTCCGGACCTGCCCTTCGCCTTCTCTCCCTGGCTGTTTTTTCATTGTTCAGGTCTCAGCTTAAAGGTCACTTACCTTCCCCAGGTGCCCTGGTTTAGACAGGCCCCCTCTACCTTTGCCTTGAACTAGCACTCCTCAAACTCTGTCGTGCTCACAGATAACCAGGCATCTCCTCTACATGCAGATGCCCAGTTGGTAGGTTTGGCTGGGAGCCTGAGACCCTGAGATCCTGCATTTCCAACAAGCACCCGGGTGAAGTCCATGCCGTGGGTCCATGGGCCACACAGTTTGAGTAGCCAGATTTAGAGGGCTGCTGGTGGTGACTGCCATTTATTTTGTCCACTGGCCCATTTATTTCTGTCTCTCCAAAGCCTCCAGGTTTCCAGGGGGCACCATTTATAAAGCAAATATAATGTCCTCTGGAGTTGAACTAACAAGGTCAGGTGATGATCGAAGCACCGTGAAGGCGGAGATCTTTGTCTTTCTAACTGTGCTCCCAGCCCTTAACCGGTGCCTGGACTGAGGGATGATCGAAGGAGGGCCCCCAAGGCCTTGTGGGGGAGGGCGGGGGGCAGTTACCTCGATGGCCACGGCGATGTCGGGAGAGCACAGTTCCCAGATTCTCAGGTCCTGTAGCACCTTCAGGAGGACGTGGGGCCTGATCCTCAGGTCCAGGTTTTCCCCAAACTTCTGCAGTTTTGCCAGGATCTTTTTGGCGGGGCGGAAATTCTTCAGGTCTTCCGGGAGTTTGGAGAGAAGATCAAAGTACCTGGATGTGAAGGAGAGGGGGCCGGTCAGGAAGCTGCTGGGAGGTGGGCCTGGGCCCCTCGGGCCCTGCACCCCCCACTCTCTTCCTGCTCCTTGTGTGATGTCTGCAGGGAAGTATTGGCTTTGTCTGGGGCGCTCCCCTGCATCCC
>PVKM010043636.1:0-12456 GCA_004027735.1 Carollia perspicillata | reverse complement strand
TCTCTTGGAAGAGAGAGGCGATTTCATGGCGCAAAAGCCCCAGAGTGTCAGGATCCAGCCTCACTGCCAAGTGTAATAACACAGGAAGCAGCAGAAGCTTGGCTGAAAGCCGAAGGGCAGCCTGTACACGCGTGGCTACCAGAACCCGACCCACGGAAAGTCAGAGAATTCTGCCCTGACCCAGTCAGCGCTGTCACCACCCAGGAGCTTTCTTTGTCCTATAAAGATCAGAGAGCCAGTAGACCAGGAGGCAGACCGAGACTGAAGATAAGAACTTCCCGAGAGACCCCCTTCTCTGTCTCCACTGTCTAAAAGTCAACAAGACTCTGTGGATAACGGCACAGGATGTCAACGTTTTGTGTTGCTTTTCTGGACCAAGCTGGCCTACGGTATGCCGAAAACTTACTCAGTGTACATCAGTGTGTGGAATCAGGTGTACTGGGGAGAAGGGGTCTGACTCATAGCTTATGTGGAAGCAGATTTCTTGCTACACTTCTCATCTCGTCTTTGCTCCCTGCCCCCCTGTGTTTCAGAATCACCACGACCGCGGCGTGCATGATGGATCTGAGGAGGTACCCTTTGGACGAGCAGAACTGCACCCTGGAAATCGAAAGCTGTGCGTATCTCCATTTCTGTTCTCCATCCGCTTTGTGTTTTAGGCCATCTTATTGGTTTTTGACATTTATGGCAAGGCCTGTATCACTTTCTTGATGTAGTTTTTAAGTATCTTAAAGAGAAAAGGTTTAATCTTTCACTCTGCAATAGAAGAGTTCCCCCATTATGCCCTGGCTCATGGGGCTCGGTTGGTTGGAGCATCGTCGTAGGCACTAAAAGGTTGACGGTTCGATTCTGGGTCAGGGCACATACCTAGGTTGCAGGTTCAATTCCCAGTCATGGCACATACAGGAGGCAGTCAATCGAGGTCTCTCTCTCACACCAGTGCTTCTCTCTCTCTCTCTCTCTTTCTCTCTCTCTCTCTCTCCATCCCTCTTCCTCCCTCCCTCTTTCTATAAAACCAATAAACATAAAAAACAAGAGTTCTTCATTCTACTCTGATTAAGAGAGTCTGACAAGGGCCGCCCATCTCGGGCCTCTCCATGAGGAGAGGAGCAAACACTGAGACAATTTTGTCACAATACGCTTCATCACGCATGAGTGGCTGCCCTCCTGGGATCCTGGGCGGCTGGAGTAAAACTAATTTTCCATCAGGAGCTCAACTTTACAAGCACACTGTCCTTGCCTCTCAGCCATTTCCTTGCATTTGGGGACTATTCAGATGCGCAGCTGGCACTTCAGTGTGGAGCGCTCCTGCATGAGGGGCGTCTGTGTTATCCAACAGGCACGCGTCCCCCTGTTCCCTGAGCTCCACGTCCCTCAGATCTGCAGGGCGCTGCTGTTGTTAGTAATCCCAGCCCACCATGCGTTGGTTTATAATTAGTCTCCATTGGATTTCGGCTTGTCAGTCTTCATATTGATGGGGTTTTTTTTCGGTGGATGGCAATTGAGTGACTTGCCAATGTCTCTTGGTGCATTTGTGGTGAGTAGTTAATGTCTTTGGGAAGCTGGCTTGGGGACTAGGGTTCAGATCCCTGTGCAGCTGGCCCCACGGTGCCCCTGGCTTCCACGCCACGTCTGTGTCGTGGTTTCTCAGAACGGCGCTTTCGGAAGGCAAGGCACGTGGACCTGGGGCCCATGATCCATGACGGAATCGTCTGGGGGAATTCACGGTGGAGGACAGAGGCTCCTGGGAAAAACCATAATCGCCCAGTAGAGGAAGGACGACCCCGGGACGCTAAGTGGATTCTGTGTGGCGGGGAGGGCATGACACCCCTGGATCTGATGAGTTTCAGGAAGGCGAATTTGGGGTCCAGGTAAGAAAGCAGCTGCGACGGCCACCGCGAACAGACCGTGAGTGGGCTGGAAGGGGCGGATTCGGTGACTGTGATATTCAGGCCGAGGTGGAGGATGGGCAGGAAGGCCTATTGTAAAAGGGATTGATTTCCTCAGCGCTCGTGAGCCGCGCGTCTTGGAAGAATCCATGCTTCAAGCATTTGAGTGGAAGAAGGAATTCTCCCAATTTTCTCATGATTTGACTACACCCAGGTATGAAAGGTTTTCTGTAAGTTAAGGTGCAACCGTGGGGAAAGGGGAGCTGCAAGATTTCGAAGAATGTCCCGTGGGCGCTTGCGCTGCTTCTTGCCCCGGAGGCCAGGGGGCGGGGCGGGGCTTGGTGGAGAGGGAGGGAAACTGGATAGGGGGCCAGGCTGTGGATTCTCGAGGTCCTCCTAAGGAGTTTGGACTTTTTTGCTACTTGCACTGGGAAAGATTTGAAGGTTTTATGCAGAGGAGTGGCCTGGTAATCTGTGAGTTTTATTAACTAGTGCCATGCCCGCGGGGTGAGAATGGAATATGAGGAAGTCGGAGGGAAGGTAGGAGACAGGTGTGACCACCGGGATCCCTGAGCGAGACGAGCAGGTGGGACCAGGAGGTGGGGAGCGGCCAGCCACCCCCTAGCTCGGGGGGGGGGGGGTTTGTCACTCGTCAAATATTGCCTGTCTGCCTTTTGCTCAGTATATATGGTCCCATCAGAGAGTCCTTCGTAGTGGCAAGGCGTTTTTCTCCACGTGCGCGCTGTCATCACCTTCCTGATAAAACTGACTTCATTCTCCAGAAGACCCCTGGGTGCGACAGATGACGTCAGGCTCCACTGTCCTATTTACGCGCATTGAGCCGGTGTCAGGAGCCTGGGGTGGAGCTCTACTCCGCCCACCGCAGCCCCAAATGAGACCTTGTGCCAATCTCCACAGCCACGGGAATCCCAACAAAAGGCATTTCTAAGGATGGCCACCTCACGGAACCATCCAGAAATGCCAAGAACACTACTTTTGCTTGGAGAGCTTCTGATGTTACCCAACATCGATTGGTTAAATTCACCCTGCGAATTTTAGCTTTTCAGTGGCTTTTCAGAAGAGTGGCCTTTCCAGAATCCTTCATGCTCCTGTTCTCATCTTTCCTTACAGCCATCTTACTCAGGGTTCGTATGTTTTCAGTTCGCTTGGATGCAACGTCCAGGCGAGCTCTACAGCGAGGCTGTGCAAACAGAACTCTGGTCAGAGCACTGGGCCTCCCTTAGTGTTGGTGCTTTTCAACACCAGCCTGTTCTAACGTTTTTAATCTTCACCCGAGGATATGTTTTATTGATTGTAGAAAGAGGAAGGGAGAGAGAGAGAAACATCGATCAGTTGCCTCCTGTATGCACCCCGACAGGGGATTGAACCCACAACCAAAGTATGTGCCCTGACCAGGAATCAAACCTATGACCTTTTCGTGAATAGGTTGACGCTCCAACCAACTGAGCCACCCATCCAGGGCCACATCAGCATGTTCTAAATCAACACAGAGATATTTGAAAGTTAGGTCTTCGAAGACCCTTCTCAAAAATTAGCACATCAAACAAATCTGTCAAAATATGGGTGAGCTCTTCCTTCCGTTCGCCTGGTGACAGTGTCTGGAACCTGAGCGTAGACAAGATGGCACTTCATTTTCCCCCCGTCTCTGCTTCTCCCTCCTGGCAGACGGCTACACCACAGACGACATTGAATTTTACTGGCGTGGTGGCGACAAGGCTGTCACCGGAGTGGAGAGGATCGAGCTCCCTCAGTTCTCCATCGTGGAACATCGCCTGGTCTCGAGGAATGTCGTCTTCGCCACAGGTGAGTCCTGCATCCGCCCCCGTGCCCTGGGGACACTGGCCACCTGGGCCGTGGTGGTCCCCTTATGAAACACCCTGCAAGGGACTCCCGCCACTGGGTCACCCATCGCAGTGCCGTCATCAATAACTTGTCGTGGTAGGTGTCCCTTTTCTCTGTCTCCGAAGGGAACTGGTGAGCTTTGATGGGTAGAAGGTCTCTGGACAAGATGCTCCCTGGGGCTGGTTATTGAGAAGTTCAAAGACCAAGGGTGAACTCAATCAACCCACATTTGGTGACATAAGCTACCGCTCATTCTGGGCAGATAGGAGGCCACCCCTGGCCTTGGAGGCAGGAAGGAAGGAAAGAAAGGGACAGAGAAGGACCTGGGTTGGTGGGTGCTGTTCTCCCAGAAGTCCAAGACCTCTCCCCACGTCTAGGCTAGAAGTCAGCCTTGGTGGTCCAGGAACTTGCACTTGGACCACCCTCCGTTAGACTCTTTAGACGCAGTTGTCTGCTGCTAATACGATCGGGTTATGGCCACCCCGGCCTGAGGTTCGTTGCCGTCTTTGTTTCAGCCATTCAAAGACCAAGAAGGTATGCGTTCTCCTTTTATGTTCTTGCTGAGGTTTTATTAAATTCCAGCTACGTGCCGTTCCCGGTGTGCCCTGCCCTCCCTGTATTCGTACTCGATGCTGTGCGCCGTAGCTGAGATAAACAAAGGCGCCAAACTGTAAGGTAACATAAAGACCACAGACCCTGGGATCGGATGCTCAGGGATGGCGCAGCTGGCACCTCCCACCCCCGAACCCTTCTGTCATTATAGCTGCAACCACAACCGGGGGGGGCGGGGCATTGGCGCCAATGCACGACGCATACTTTTAAAATATGCTCGATGAGAAAACTCTTAGATTATACAACCTTGTGCGCAGAAGGCTTCACAGAGGAAGGAAAAGGAGAGGAAGAGGGGATGGCATTGATCAAGAGTATATTCTGGTCCAGAGAATGTGTATTCAGTACTTGCTATAAAGTACGGGTGGTCAGTATTCTTTCTTTTTTACTTTACAACAGATTTATGGAGATATCATTTACGTACCCTACCCTTTATGCACTTAAAGTGTGCGATTCAGTGTTTTCGGTTCGATTGCAGAGGGGGGTGACTGTGACCACTGGCAATTGCAATATATTTTCAACACCCCAAAACAAAACCCTTTACCCATTAGCCATCACTCTCCCCTAGTCTGCCTCCCCTAACGCTGGGCAGCTAGTGATGTAATTCTGGATTCGTCTGTTCTGTAGATTTCATATCAATGAAACCAGGCACTGTGGGGCTGTGGGTGGGGGGTGCTTTGTGACTGGCTTCTCTCACTTAGCACGATGTTTTCAAGGCTCATCCATGTTGCAGCATACATTGCTACTTCATTCTTTTTTGTTGCTGTGTAATATTCCATTGTATACATATAGCATGTTTTGTTAACCATCCGTGGGTTGATGAAAATGAGTCTGTTTGCAGCCCTTGGCTATTAGGAATAAGGCTGCTGTGAGCATTCATGTACAGGTTTTTCTGTGGATATGTTTTTTTAAGATTTTATTTATTTATCTTTTAGAGGGGAAGGGAAAGGAGAGAGGGAGAGAAATATCAATGTGTGGTTGCCTCTCGTGTGTCCCCTGCTGGGAACTGGCCTGCAACCCAGGCATGTGCCCTGACTGGGAATCGAACCGTGATCCTCTGGTTCTCAGGCCCGTGCTCAATCCACTGAGCTACACCAGCCAGGGCTGTGGATATGTTTTCATTTCTCTTACGTACATACTTAGGTTTGGAATTGCTGGGTCATATGGTGACTATGTTTAACCTTTTGAGGAACGGCCAAACGATTTTCCTACCATTGGACACACCCACAGGCAATGCATGAGGGTTCCAATTTCTCCACATCTTCACCAATACTTGTTATTGTCTATCTTTCTTTTTTATCCTCACTGGAGGTCATTTTTTTCATTGCTTTTAGAGAGAGAGAGGGAGAGATGGAGAGGGATAGAGAGCGAGAAATATCGATGGGAGAGAGAAACATCCACTTGGTTGACTTAGTTGCCTCCTGTACGTGCCCCAACCGGGGACCGAACCCAAAAGCTGGCTGTGTGTCCTGACCCGGAACTAAACCCACAGTCTTTTCCTCTATGGGATGATACTCCAACCAGGGCTGTTTGACTGAGCACCCTAGGCCGAAGCGGTACCCCACCGTGGTTGTGGTGTGCTTGCCCCTACTATGTAATGGTACTTGAAGCATCTTTTCTAGGGCTCATTGGATATTTGTCTTATCTTCACTGGAAATGTCTATTCAAATGCTTCGTCCATTTGTGGATTGGACTGTCTGTGTTTTTTAAACCTTCTTTCTGTAGTCTACATACAATTTCCTTATCAGATATATGATTTGCAAGTATTTTCTCCCATCCTGAAGGTTGTCTTTTCACATTCTTGCAGAATAATAGCTTGTAATTTTGATGAAGTGTCCTTTATCTAGTTTTTCCACCCGTGATGTGCTTGTCCTGACTTCATACGTGAGGATATTTCCAAAACAACACCCAGATCAATCATGAGGATGAACTTGGAGGGTCCAGCGCCCCTGCTGTTTGCTCCACAGTCACGTGGTACAACCTGCAGGTTTTACCGTGAGGACCAGAAAGAGAATCATCACCTGGTTCAGACAACCTGTGAAAAAAACTTCCTGAACTCCAGCCCCATTTTTCCTCTTCTCTCTGTGCTGTTTTACGTATCTCTTTTTCCTCATGGATTTTTTGGAGCATGTAATAACTAAGATGACTATTAATAAGAGTGAGAAAAGAAATTTTGGGGGTTGTATAGAAATTTTGGGTGGTAAAGTAAAAAGATAGATTATAGTCCTGGCCGGTGGCTCAGTTGGTTGGAGCTTTGTCCCATACTCCAAAAGGTTGTGAGTTCGATCCCCAGTCAGGGCACCTACTGAGATTGTGGGGTTTGATCACTGGTCATGGCGTGTATATGGCATGGCAACCAATCAATGTTTCTCTCTCACACTGATGTTTCTCTCTCTCCATTCTCTCTGTAAAACCAATGAACACATCCTCAGGTGAGGATTTTCTTAAACAGGCAGACCCTAAGTGAACGAGGCAGTATGATGAAAACCCCAGAGCAGCGCCGAGAGCTCACAGAGCTTCTTAGGAGCTCCTGGGAGAGCAGCGCACAGGGCTGCCTTGAAGGGGGAGCCGCCCGTATATATAGGTCAGCTCTGCAGTTGTGAATATGTCAGCTCATTACTTTCTAGATACCTCTGAGTGGCTCTTACCCATCTGCAAAGGTGACCCGATGCCGTACGCCTGCATCCTTATGAGTTCTTCAACAACGTTCATGCCTCAGAGAGCAATATTCATTTAGGCTGGATTCGAGGCCCGGAGCCCCGATTTTGGCCCTGGCTTCTAGCGCATCTGGGAGAATGCGCTGGACTCAGCATCTTCAGTTGTGAACGCTGCGAGGAAGCCCGGAGTTGGAATGATGCCCTGGTGCTCGGGGACTGTCCCCGTGCATTGGCTCAGCATCTGCTCAGAAACCGGGCGGCATCTGCATCGGCCCGCAGGCTGCGGGGCTTCTGCGCCTTTCTGCTGTGGTTTTAGCGCTTCTGTGGCTGTTCTGAAGGGTGTCTCTTGGGCCAGCTGACTCACCACTTTGGGGCTCTAAACGATTAGCTAGGAGCGCTGGGGAGTTCTGCCCATAGACACAACAGATGTGATGGAATTCTTCTACCAATGCAACGAAAAGGCTTTTCTAGGCTCATTCAAGGGGGAAAGGCTTTGCTCAGATCGAGTCTTGATGTCTCTGAGAATTCTGGTTTTATTAACATGCTGAGGTCTCTGGCTCATGCTGTCTTGAAGTACAGATGTATTTGAGATAGCCAACAATAGCCTCGGCATTTAGCTAGGCATTACGGTATATGAACAATCCATTATTTCACTGACACTGCCTTGGGGACTGTCTGATTTACCAAGAAAGATCTTACCTTGGTAAATAGTAATACTTGTCATTTTCAGTAGGAACATAACTCAAGGGGAGAATCACTTGCATTTGGAGGGAAGACGAAGAAAGGACTCCCAGGCGATGTGGCGTGCAACCAAGGCCTTGGAGGGCGGATAAGGGGAGACATTTCTTAAGGAGGGAAGAGGGGGTGTGAGTCAGCAGAAGCAGGAAATGTGGACAATGACTTTGAGGCAGTGGGGACGCTCTTTGGCTAGAAAATGTGCTGAATGCAGACACCGTGGTGGAATATGAAATTGGAGTTCATTTGGGAAAACATTTTGCAGAAACTGAAATTCCTGGATGAGTGTTGGCCCTTTCTGGGAGCATTGGGCCAGAATATTTTGAACTTGGGATGTCAGGGTGTGTGTGCTGGGGTCCTGGCAAGTGTGGAAGGAGCTGACTGCCAGGGAATCTGGAGATGGCCACGCCCACAGCGAGGCTCCGCCCAGCTCCATGGCTCAGCCTGTCAGTCACCTACCTACCCATGGAATATAAACCACGGAATGTGTCAGATTTCTGTCAAGGAGGCTTTGTTCCACGGATGGTGTTGGAGAAATTGCTGAGCTGATTATAGAACAAAAATCAATGCGCGTGTTCTCTTGATAGCAAACACGAAAATATTTGCTAACTCTCAAAATAGGTTTTTGGTGGTTAGATCTCTATTGTGAACTTGCTTAAGCCCGAAAGGAAACTTGAAAATAACAACAACAACAACAAAATGGAATGATAGACTCAACTACATACAAGAATTTAAGTATTTGTGTATCTTCCACTCAAACCATTATAAGTTCTGAAATGAGCAACTGGGAAAATTTTTACGCAGAATATAAACAAGGGCTATTATTGAAAGTACTTAAGTGAATACGGGGAGAACAGCAAGAGAGGAGACAAATGAGTAAATAGTGTAATCAGATGATGTATGAGATTAAATACAGAAGAAAAACAAACATTTAGGAAGTATTCAACCAGAGTATTCGCGCAGGGAAAGGACAGATTTTTTCCCGTGGAAATTAACAGAAGTTCTTTTTACGAAATACATGCAAGTTTACCGGGTGAGCTCGGCCCTTCTGTGAAGTGCACACAGAGGATTGTACACAGATGTGATTCCTTCTCAAAATAATTTGGCAATACATAGGAAGAGCCTCGAACGTTGGCTCAGTAATTCCTCTTTGGCATATTCATCCTAAGGAAATAAATGTAAATATAGCAAAAGCAGCCTACTCAACAATATTCTTAAGAGTATTATGTATAATCTTGCAAAAATGGAAATAACCTAAAGTTACAACATTGAGAGAAATGTGTTTATAAACTATAGCAGATGTGTGTGCATATTAACATGTATGTAATGTAGACACATGTGCATGCACATTTGGAGGACTTCGAATGGCAATATGTTTACAAATAATTTGTAGTAAGTATGAAATATTTTTGTTAGGATGACAGTGTGATGTATGTGTTTGATCAGAGCCACGTAAGGAAACTACACGAGCACAGATTTACACACACAGGCTCACACATGAACACACTGGTTTACACATGCAGCCTCACACACACAGGTTTATACACACAGGCTCACACATGCGCACACAGGTGGACATACAGGCTCAGACACACACCGGCTCACATACAGGCTCACAGGCGCACACGTGTGCCTACACATGTTTACATACACGGGCTCACACATGGGCTCATGCACATGCCTAGGCCAGAGGAAACTCTCCAGACCAGCCCTGAAATGCTGGGTGTCTCCAGTGACTTCATGTTTCCTTCATGTCGTTCTGGCTGAAAATGGGGTTGATGCTAAAGCGGGAGTGTGGAGCTGAAAGTCGTCTTCTGCACAGAAGTCATTGTCCCCTGAGTGAATGAGACAGCCAAAGAAAAGAACAGAAGGACTGCCACAGAAAGGGCCATGCAGTGAAGTTGGGGACATGCATACAGGTGAGGGCAGGAGAAGAGGGGCCTGCCAGGCTTGGGCGGAAGGAGGGTACTGAAGGCAAGGTGTCCGCTAAGGTCAGCGATGTCAGGCAGAGAGCTCTGTCCATTAGGGATCATGGGACGGAGAGCCTGGGAAGTCGATTCGAGGAGCCCATTGGGTTTTCACCAGCTGACCTTCAATCAGCTCCGTCAGAGTCCCGAGGAGCTGAGAGGCTTGGGCTGGATAAAGTGCACTATTGAAGCAGGGAGGAGAAGATGCAGGCTCAACTTGCCTTGCTCCAAGGGAAACAGATCCAATAGGAAAGGCCAATGCAAAAGTCAACACGGCATCACTCGGGGACTTGCTCCTCATGCCGCAGTGGTGGTGCTCATTGGTTCCCAGGGACACACACGTCACGTCGGCTCTGGGACTTGCACATCAGGGAGCAGACAACGCGCTTCTCCCCAGGCGGCCCCCCACACCTGTGCTGTGGTTGGAGCAGAGCATGTCCGCGTAGCTGCTGCCTTCTGGGAGGTTGGACTTGCTTCTGTGCACCCCTCCCCAGATCTTAGGGTGCCCCTGAGTGATCCCAGTCAGTCCAGGGTCAGTGCCTCGACAGCTGTGCACAGTCACACATCTGTGCACCCTGTCGCTCTGGATGGGCCGCTAGGCAACACCTTGTAAAAGCCATTTGGCTCAATAAAACCTTGAGCCAAGTCTCCCTGTGCATACAGAGAACAGTACAGCGATTCACTGAGAACTAAATATTTGCCATGATGTGCGTTCGAAGCTAAAAACCTTTCCAAAGTTTGCCAGAGGTAGTCCTCAGTCCAGCGTCCTGCCTTAGTAGGCTCTCGTCATCATTACCTTACAAACAGACTGGAAGACGTTGCCCACCCAGCTCTGCCCCCAACACTGACAGGCAGGCAGAGCGAATGGTACGGCTGGGGACCATGCCTCGGTTCACGGGCTTCTCAAACGTGTGCCATTGACCCGCAGAAGTCAAGGCAGACGCGTGTCTGCCGTGCGTCCTGGGAAGTAACCTCTGTCTGTTTCCACAGGTGCCTACCCTCGGCTCTCACTGAGCTTTCGGTTGAAGAGGAACATTGGGTACTTCATCCTGCAGACGTACATGCCCTCGATCCTCATCACCATCCTCTCGTGGGTGTCCTTCTGGATCAATTACGATGCCTCTGCGGCCAGAGTTGCCCTTGGTACGTGCTGTCTGAAAGGGATGCCCAACTGGGGAGGCGCCATGTCGTTAGGGCATCGGGGAGTTCAAAGGCCGCCGTTCAGCGACCGTGGCCATCATGACACCAGGCTAACCCGCAGCGCCACTTTCCATCCCGAAGCACTCATTTCACGCACGATTGCTTTGATGTGCTGTTAATTTAATTATCGGGCTCCAATGTGAATTTGCATGCCCACGCCAGGGAAAATATGCTCGCTGAATATTTGCATAATAAAACTATTTCTGACACCAAGTTTAAAGCAAGGATTAGCATCTCTTGTTCAGGGTTACTCTGTGGCCCAGAAAGGAGACACACTTAATTGGGCATTCTTCTTCTTTTTTAAGTCAGAAAAATAGTCAAATATCATAGCATGTAATTGGAATTACACAATGTAATGAGCATTAACATATGTGATTAGATTCTAGGGGGTTCTTGAGATCTCTGGTGGTCTTTTCTGGTGACTGATTATTTGACAATTACCAGCTGATATACAATAAGTTCCCATGTTATTCCTCATACATATTGATGATTGGGGAAGGCTTCTATTTTCAGAAAGATTATTCTCTACTCAACTAATTATTGTGAAAACGTATGGGCAAAGTAAACATTCTAATACATTTTAGGTAAGTTCAGAGCTGAAGAGCAAGTATTATAGTCCCTCACTTCTTTTTGGGAGGGTGGTCAATTTAATTCCTAAAAGTAGAATTATCAATACTACTTTTCAAAATCGGTCGAAACCAATGAATACATTTGCTGGTAAGTTAGCTCACGGAGAAGCATGAGCATTCAGGGTCCCAGCTTCCCCTCTTTCTTCCTTTCGCTGTCCGTCATCTTTTCCCAGGATTTGAGTTAGTTAAGCTTTCTTTCCAGGAGACTGTGTGTACATGTGTGCAAGTGAGTGTGCCACTTTAGATGCACAGGTATGTGCATTCGCACAGTCAGATTCAAGACTAGGTGTTTGCCCTGGCCGGGTATTGTCCCGATACCAAGGTTGTGGGTTCAATCCCCAGTCAGGGCACATACAAGAAACAACCAATGAGCGCATTCGTAAGTGGAATAGATGTTCTCTCTCTCTCTTTCAAATTAATTAAAAATTTTATGTGAAAAGATAAGATATTTTTCTCATGAAATACACTTGATGATGACCTGAGACACACTCAGGTAGCTATTCCTAAAGATGTTAGTTGAATTTGAAAGTCACTTTGTCAGGTGACTGGATAAAGCAGATGCGGCACATACAGGATGGAACAGCGCTAGGCGAGATGACACACTGCCGCTTGTGACAACACGCGTGGACCTTGAGGATGTCACTCGAAGCGAAATGAGTCCATCAGGACTAGTTAAGAACCATACAATTTCACTCAGATGTGGGATATGAAACTGAAAGCCACAGATGAACAAACAAGAAAAACAAACAAACGAAAGCCCACCGACGCAGACAACAGGTGGTGGTGGCTGGAGGGAAGCGGGTGGCGAAGGGGGAAGGGGTGACATTTCTGGTGAGAGACGATGACTTGACTTTGGGTGGTGGGCGCGCAGTGCAATGTGCAGGTGATATTTTGTAGAAATGCACCC
>PVKM010043635.1:0-12465 GCA_004027735.1 Carollia perspicillata | reverse complement strand
GGCTCCAAGGAGGAGCTGCCCACCTGGCAGGTCAGTCAGTTCCGGGGGCCTGGCTGGGCCGGGGGAAGGACTGGGGTGAAGAGTCTGGGGTAGAAAGGGGCCACATCCCAGAAGCCGTATACCTGAAACCAATGGGCTGCTATCCAGGATGAACCAGACCAGTCCGATGGCAGATTGAGCAAATAAATACGAACTGAACATGAAGGTATTCTCCGAGGACAAGGACCCCCTCTTCCAGAGCAGCATGTCAGAGGGGGTGAGGACCCCTGCGCCCTGGGGCTGGGCTTCCCCCTTCCCTCTCTCCCTCCCAGGTCTTCCCACAGTTCCTGGAATTCACCCCTACAACCTCTCTGTGGTCCTGGACCCCACACTACGGGAGGAGGCTTAACAGCCGCCTTGAGCACAAGCACTAGTGTAGGGTCTGAGCAGCCACGTGCTTGGCGTGCCCGGGCCGATGGGAACTGGTTCCTGCTTTCTCCCGACCCCTCTCTGCCAGGCGGGCACCTTCCGAGTGGTCCCCGAAGAGGAGCAGGCGCTCCGTGGCCGGCTGGAGCGGCTTACCACCAAGGACCACGGGCCTGTCTTTGGCCCGTGCAGCGAGCTGCCACCCCACACCTTACAGAAGGTGAGGTGGCCCGGGATGCAGGGGGAGGCAGGCCCCAGCTCTCCAGGTCATCCCAGACTGAAAGGACTGGCCTGTTCTAGGGGCTGCCCTGGAGGTCACAGCCATGGCAGCACCTGGCTGACCAGACAGCAAGGCCACCCGATCCAAGACGACAGCACCAACAGGGTCCTGGGGCCCCGGACCAGGATCGTCCTAGACTCTGAGAGTAGGAATGCCGGCTGCACGTGGCCCTGGGGAACAGGGTCCAAATAGTGCCCTCACTGGATAGGCAAGAGGCCCGAGTTTGAGAATCGGACCTACCTACTTCCAACTTGCTGTGTGACCTTGAGCAAACTGCTTTCCCTCTCTGGGTCTTGTCTTCCGAATCTGTAAACAAAGGGTTGGCGGACCAGCTCAGAAACGATCAGACCACGCTCTGTTGAGATCGACAGGGCTGTTTGGGGCTGAGCTGAGCTGGGCTGGTGGCTTCCATCTCTGCTTCCCTGGGCAGCCCATGGGACCGGTGCTCTGAGCTTCCCCCAGACCTGAGCCCCCTGCTTCGGCTTCTCTTCTCAAGCCGCCCAAGGGGGGAGCTGCTTGGGACCTGCCGAGTTCTCCAGCCCCAGCCTAGGGGAGGCATGTGAGGCTTTGGGGGCAGCGCAGGCTGCTATATCGCAGGTATCGTCGTTTTTTAAAAGATCAGAACTAAGCGTGAGAGGCAGCAGAGCAAAGTGATTAGAAGCCCAGCCTGAGTAGGACATTTCAGTAATTCCCAACTCCACTCCTTTCCATCTGGCCGACCTTGGGCAAGAATACCTTCACTCCAGAACCTCGGTCTGCTCATCCTGAGACATGGGTAGAAGAATACGACCTTAGGGAAATGGGCTGTGGCAAAGAAGGCAAAACACTGCATTTAAAGGGCTGGGCGGGGCGCTAAGCAAGGGCTCCGGTAAGTGTAGCCGTTATGATTGATGAGAAACACTCTTTTGGCTGTCTCCTGCGAGCCAACGCAGTTGGACCTAATTTTCTCCAACGCAAATGCTGCCCTGTGGGCGGAGCAGCAATGGCCCAGCTCTGGCCCCACCCCTCACGACACTGACCTGTGACTTCCTGCTTCCACCTAACTGTTCAGGCCAAGGACGAGCTGAACGAGAGGGAGGAGACTAGGGAGGAGGCGGTGCGCGAGCTGCAGGAGCTGGTGCGGCAGCAGGCGGCCTCGGGGCAGGAGCTGGCCTGCGCTGTGGCGGAGAAGGTGCAAGGCTGGGACAGCGCCTTCTTCCTGCGCTTCATCCGCGCGAGGAAGTTTGATGTGGGGCGCGCCTACGAGCTGCTCAGAGGTGAGGCCCGCGCTGGGGAAAGGGCCCTGGGAAGGTTGTGGGGGGGCGGGGTTATGAGGGCGGTGTTGACCCGCAGGCAGGCAGCCACCAACTAGGCCGACCCCTCCACTGCAGGGCTCAGCCTTCCTGTCCTGACCTGTGACTGGCCTGGGGGATCCGGCTCAGCTTGGGCCGTGAATGAATGAGGGGGACTGGACCAGATTCCCGGAGATCGGGACCCTCTCTCTCTCTGAGCCTTAGGGCCCCATGAGTAGAACTGAGTCACCCAAATTGGGTGCCCAAGGAGGGGAGGAGTCCCCTGCCCCGCACCTGTCAGCCCCCCTCCCCAAGGCTAGGCGTTGGCTCTGGAGCACTGCAGGGAAGGCGGGCTTGTGGGGCCTGGCTCCCCGCAGGTACCTGAGCCTCAGGCAGAGAGCGGACTGAAGATGGAGCCGGTCCTGGGAAGCAGCCGGAGGACTGGCCCTGCTGGACCAAGGGAGACAAGTTTCCTCGGGAAACCAGTCCTCGGTGCTGGCGGAGGGCCGGGGTCTGAGCAGGCCCTCTGCAGGCCGACGAGCGGCCTTTTCTTGCTCCTTCCTTCCTTCTTTCCTTCCCCAAATGTCCACTAACCTCCCTGTGGGCCATCTGCTGTTTCTGGCCAAAGGGTGCAGCAGAGAACAAAGCAGGCAAGAGCCGCCTGCCCTCGTGGGCTGTGTGTTCTACGGGTGGAAGGAGGAAGGCCGATAAAGTAGGAGTATAGGGAGCGTTAGACAGTAAGAGAGGACAACGAGAAAAATGGAGGAGGCGGAGAGGAGGGACTGAGGGGTGGAAGTTGCAGGTAAAGTGGGAGGCTTTGGTACAAAGGGGAGTTTTGAAGAAAAGCCCGAAGGCGAGGGGATGTTGGGGGCGGAGGGGCAGAGCGGTGGGGCAGAGGTCGGGGCAGGACCGAGGCTGGGTGATGGGGGCACCTGGAGTGGTGCGGGAGGCTGGCGGCATTCCCTGGGCAGATGCTCCCGACCACCCACCTGCTCAGGCCTGGCCCCCCCAGGGTGGTGGTGGACACAGCGGCGGAGAGGCGGGGACCTGGCCGGGATGGGCCACGATGGAGTGGGGGTGGAGGTGGTGCAAATGCTGCCCCCCCCCCCCCCCGAAAGGGTCTCTGTGTCCTGCCTGGGATTTGGATTTTATTCCAACCCTCCCCCTCAGCTCTCAGCTCTCACCCCGTGCCCCCTGAGAAACCTGTGCCCCTGCCCATATGGGAGAGGGAAAGGACAAGTAACCATCGCTCTCAGACTCAGGGTTACGCCTCACACACCGGCCACTTACAAGTGATGCTCATGCCTAGACTCTCGTCTGATTACCGTGACAGTTGTCCTGCTCGGTCACACTTGGGCGCCTGGGTCCCACCCCAGGGTGGGCTGGCTCCCTGAGGGCTCCTCTGTCCGCCCCCGCCCCAGGCTACGTGCACTTCCGGCGGCAGCACCCCGAGCTCTTCGACAGCCTATCCCTGGAGGCGGTCCGCTGCACCATTGAGGCCGGCTACCCCGGGGTCCTGTCCAGTCGGGACAAGTACGGCCGAGTGGTCATGCTCTTCAACATCGAGAACTGGGACTGTGAAGAAATCACCTTTGACGAGGTCAGCGGTTGGGGGGCCTCTCCTGGCTCCCTCCCACCCTCTGGGCTGGCCCCTCCCCCAGCCCTGGCTTCTACTGGGCTCTCTCTCCTGGCTCCCTAGGAGGCGACACCTGTGGGAGAGGGTAGCAGGCAGCCACTGCCACCAGGCCCCTTCCAGGCAGGGCAGAATTCCTAGGGTGTGCTGGGGCAGCTGGCAAACCGAGCGGCTTTGCAGGCAATGGCCCACTGGCCAAAAACGGCTTCCCCCTGCTGTCCCTGCCAAGTGGGGGGTGACGACTGTGGGCCACGGGCTGGGGTCGGCACTGCCAAATGCTGAAAGCCGAGTGACGCAGAGAACAGGGGGAGCCGGGAGAGGTTCTGGAAAGCCCGGGTTCCCACCTGTTTAGCAGAGGTCGTGGCTGGCCCGACTCCTCTGCATTTGTATGTAGACAATGTCCCCCTGCAGGCCCTTGAGAGATCTGCCCCGTGTCTGCACTAACAGGTTTTTTCTCGTAAAAATGGGGTCATACCCTACAATAACGTACCACGAGTGACCATCTTCCTGTACAGTATAGTCTTATACTCAGTTTTTGACTGCTCCAGAGTAGTCCACGGCACGAATGCACCACGACTTCACCAGTCCCTTAATTTGGGACATTATACGGGTACAGGGATAAACACTCCGGCATCTAACCATGGATGCGCCATGCAAGGTAGTTTTCTTGGGATACTTTCACGGGGGGAATGTGCCCCAGCTCTCAGCCTGTGACGACTCGCCTCTGACAAGGGCGGACCAGGTCACTCTCCCCTCAGGCCCTTGATCTCTGTGGGTTGGGTCTGGCAGCGCGTTCACTCCCTGCCCCAGATCTTGCAGGCCTATTGTTTCATCCTGGAGAAGCTGCTGGAGAACGAGGAGACTCAAATTAACGGCTTCTGCATCATCGAGAACTTCAAGGGCTTCACCATGCAGCAGGCTGCCGGGCTGCGGGCTGCGGACCTCAGGAAGATGGTGGACATGCTCCAGGTGGGCCCCCCGAACGCCGCCCAGCACGTCGCTCATAGGGCGGGAGGCTGGGGAGCTGGCCCGGGGTGCGGGTTTGATGGGGCCCGCAGGGCCATGAGAATGCAACCACCTGGTGCCACGGAGAGCAGTGACAACCACAAACGCTTGGTGATCAGCCGTGTGCCGAGTATGCACACCGATGGGTTTCTTTACCCCGGGAGAGCATTCTCGCTGCTTCCCTGCTTCCTTTAAAAACCTACCAACCGAGGCTCAGAGGTTTGCGTGACTTTTCAAGGTCACAAAGCTGTCAAGTGGCAGAGAGGCGGGGGCCCGAAATCCCCCTCCCTGTCTGCATGTGTCACACCGCCTCTCTCTGAAGTGAATTCGTCCTGAGAAAGGAGACGGCTGACTCCCGACAGCTCACGCCCGCCAGGCAGGAAGTCCTCTCCCGGAGGTCACCTGAAGTCTGCTTTGTGTGCACCTGGGAACGGGGCGGGGGGCAAGGGCCGTGGGATGGGGTGGAGGGCAACGAGGCGCGACGGAGGTGTCCCTGTGGTCCGTAGTAGTTTGCAGTCTGCTCAGCAGGCAAGTGGGTTTGAAAAACTCAGTCCCCGTAAAACCAAGCAAGGCTGCCAGTCCATTTCTTCACTCCACCGAAGTGCAAGATTTTACGCGTCCGCTGAGAGAGGGTTGGGCTGTGTGGCCACCCCCGTTTGGAGCCACAGTGAAGCCAGGGCTCCCCAGGTGGTGGCCTGGGGCTGGAACCTTCAGTGGGCCCCGGGGAGAGGCAGTGGGGGTCACTGGGGCTGCAGGGTGGGACGCTCTCTGTCGCCACAGGATTCCTTCCCAGCCCGGTTCAAAGCCATCCACTTCATCCACCAGCCGTGGTACTTCACCACGACCTACAACGTGGTGCGGCCCTTCTTGAAGAGCAAGATGCTCCAGAGGGTGAGTGCGTGGCAGCGCAGGGACTGGCTGGTGAGAGCAGGAGTGAATGGGGTTCATGAGACAGGAGGGATGAGGGTGGGAGGATGAGGGGCCCCCCCGGAGCCCTCCTCAGACTCTGACCGTAGACCTGAACTACGTGGATCCCGCGGACCTCACACCGAGGAGGACCGTGCAGAAGGATGTCACTGGGCAGAGAGACGACACACTGCATCTTTGTCTGCCCCTCGATCCCTCCTCCTCAGGCCCATCCTGCTCAGCTCTGTCTCCTTCCTTTCGTGCAGGTCTTTGTCCATGGAGATGACCTCTCCAGCTTCTTCCAGGAGATTGACAAGGACATCCTGCCCACTGAGTTTGGGGGCACGCTGCCCAAGTATGACGGCAGGGTCCTCGCTGAGCAGCTCTTTGGCCCCCGGGCCCAAGCCGAGAGCACTGCCTTCTGAGGACGTCGCCTGCCATCCAATCCGTAGTTAGCATCCCTGGGCCTCGCCCTGGCTGTCCTGGACCCAGAAAACTTAGGAGGACCCTCCTCCTAAGTTTGGGGGCAGTAAGGCAGGGGGAATCCACTTGAACCAGAAGAACTGGGAGCAGTTCCATTCCTACTGACCTTGAGGCTTTGGGATCCGGGCTTGTGTGAGGTCGTTTCAAAGACTCTAAGTTTCTCAGTGATTTCCTTCATAACAGAGTGTTGCTACTTACGAGTCTGTGAGGACAGGCAAGGAGGGAATCTAAGAGCACATGATCTGGCAGGCAGTGGCACCCCGGTTGCTCCGTCCTGCGGTGGCCCAGTCCCCCCGAGTCAGGCGCAGTCTGATACGTGTGCAGCGATGATGGCCAGGGCTCGGGACCTCCTTCCAGGGTGGCGTCTGTGTCCCCTCCGTGTCTGTGGGGTCTCTCCACCAGACGTGCTCTCCTCCAGACCCCCTGCCCCATGGGTGGTTTCACAGATGGTGGCTTCTCAGCACTGTCAGTCCCTGAGTGACTCGGTGAAAGCGACAGTGCTTCTGTATCTTCAGTGGCAGGCACTCCACAGTGATGGACGTCTACTCTCCAGCTCTGTGCAGGTGGAGGAGGGGGGGGCGGGGCGGACAGACAGTGGGTTGGCCAAAAAGTTTGTTTTGTTTTGTTTTTCCACAAGATGGCTCTAGTAGCGCCTAGTTGTCCTTAACATCATTTGAAACAATGTTGTTAGACTGTCTTGTGACAGCTGTCCTGTCGGCGTGCATTTAAAAAAACTTATCAAAATTGGTGCCTTTTTGTGGAGCCATGTTAATATTAAAGAAGGAAGAAAATAAGCAACTTTTCTGGCGTATTAGCTTTATTACTTCAAAAAAGGTAAAGACGCAAGTGAAACTGAGGAAAGATTTGTGAAGTGGACGGAGAAGGTGCTGTGAGTGACGGAACGTGTCCGAAGTTCCGTGCCGGGGGTTTCTCGCCGGACGATGCTCTGCAGTTGCCCCCGTTTGGCTATGGTGGCAGGGGGTGGTCGGCTGGCCTGGCAGCTCCCACTGAGGCACCCCAGTAGTCATGCCAAGACTTCTCTGCTCTTTGTGGGGGTCACCCCACTTTCTGTGGGCATGAAGCACCCCTGGGGCTGCACCCACCTTCTGAGACAGGATCTTCAGCCGTGTTTCCTGGGCTGTGGGCTCAATCCAGTGCCTTCTGTGTTCGTCCCTTCAGGCACGTCCCTGGCCTGCTGGGAGTTCTCGTTTTCCAGCATGTCCACATACCTGGACACATGTATGGGGATGTGCACACACATGCTCATTTATTTCTTACATTCTTGCTTTCATCTCTAGGGTCTGCAGTGTACGCCCATCACCCAGGTCACTTCCTTCTCTGTAGCGTTCACAGTCAACAAGCATGGGCGTAAGTGGTATTTGCATAGGACTTCAGAGCTGAGGGAGGAATCAGCAAATTTTCGTGGGTGGCTGACCAGTGCGGATTACTTCAAACCCTTTAAAAAATTGAGGCTTTGCTTTTCCAAATGGAATCTTACAGGGAACTCTGGTATTTAAGCCTAAAAAGAGGGGAACTACTGGGGTTGGAGGCTCAATAGCCTCACTGGGAGGGCTCTTACATAACTTCTGGAGCTAAGAAAGTCTAGGGGCTTTCTAGGCAGAAACTACAGGGTTGGGACCCAGTGGACTGTGAGCTGGCACTGCCCCCTGCTGGTCGGACCTGGTACTGCCCCTCAATGTTGGGAGACACCCTGAGCAGCCAAGAGGTTGGCAGGCTGACCCTGACCTTGTGAGGGAGGAAGGTGGTGCTGCCTTTGGAGGAACATGTCCCTAGACCATGAATGCTGATGTTAAATCTGACATACTCAGCCTCACAAAACCCCAGCTGCCTAACACTGGATTCCTACAAGCGTCCATCAGTACATTAATGAGAGGAAGAGGGACAATACAATACTCTTGAAAGCCACCTAATATGGGAAGGGGAATAACAAAACTTGATTTTAATGACAAACATGTGCTGCCCAGAAAAGCTTCCTTTCCGGAGACATCTGGGATGAGGCACGAGTTCCGCCACATCCAAGTAAAGCGAACAGAACAAGAGCTGGGAAGGCGTTGCAATGCACTTCTGTGTTCCCCTGGGGAACACTGAGTCACAGATGGGGGCCGTGTGTCAACGTGTGGATGGCAGTCTCAGTAGGGGAGCGGGCCACCAGCTTCAGAGCCTCTGCCTGGTCTCGGGTGCTGCTCAGAGCCCCGACTTTTCCCTGAAGAGGGACTTCCGGGGAACTGGATGACCTTTGATCTCCCGTCCAGTGGTGGGCCTGACGCTGACACTGTGGGCACCCAGCAGTGCTGGGCCTGAAGTTCACGGGCCACCTGGGAACCGGACTGCTCCAAGTGTGGTCCCTGGAAGGGAGGCGTCTGTCCCACTTGGGAGCTTGCTAGTGACACAGACTCTCTCCATACCCAGGGACAGGCATTCATATTATAAAGTGGCCAGGAGGGGACCCTCACCCGGCAACTTGGACCCCAGCTCCCCTCAGCTCTGTCCGACTCAGGCTCTGTCTCAAATGTTGATTTCCTGCTGGGGGAGGAGGAGGAGGTGTAGGTAGGAGGGGAACGAGGAACAATGACATTGGAACGCCATATTCCAGGTCGGTTTTGCCAATATCAGACACAGGAGGAAGTAACTGTTAAAAGTAAAACCAGACAGTCTTCAGTCGAGACGCCGGGGCAATTCCAAATGAGGCAGAAAGTGCAAAGCCAAAAGCTCTGGCACAAACAGCCACAAGGAGAGAGGGAAGAGATTCAGCAGTTCAAGGCCAAACAGCCTGTAATGTCTTCCCAACCACTCCGAGACAGGTAACCCCTTGTGAGAGGGAGCATATACAAGAGGGAAATGAGGAGGGGGCTGTCATACCTACAGTGGGCCATCCAGGTATGGGCATCTGGTCCTTACCTTGGAGAAGTACTCCCTACAGGGCTACAGCTGAGGGGCCTGTTAACAAAAAGTATAGTAAAAATGTGTTAGCACCATCGGGACGGTGTGTGATTGCAGATCAATGTCACCGAGAGCGAATCCATAGCAGAGGCGCAGCTGTGAGCTGACCACGTCGGCAAGCTGCTGGCATCAACCCAACGGCCTGGACCCGAGGTGTCTTCCAGGTAGTGCTTTTCAGAGGCAGTATCCTTTGCAAGTTGGTTGTCTTGCATCAAGAATCTGGCTATTCCATGAGGGATCAGAAGTAGGGGGAAGCTACTTCCCAGAGAGGGCTGCACTTTGCCATTTGGTGTGGGGCATTCTTAGGTCATGTTAACACACATCGTCCAAAGCCAGCACCTGCCCCCCCTTATCAAGGCTTCGGCATGGCTGAGGAGGAAGACAGCTCTGAGTGCAGGCTCCTGGGCGGGGAGCATGGGTAAGTCTCCTGGCTGGGCTGGCGCTTGGCCTTGGCAGACCCTTCGCTTGGGTTCAGACAGGCAGCAAGAACAGAACACCATCAGCACTGAACCAACCCAGTATAATCTCAACTTTGGCAGCAGTCGCCCATTCTGTTCAAAGAACACGACTGGAAAAGCATCGGGATGGCCTGCGCCGACTGCCAGTTCCACCTAACCTTTGTCTTGTCTACGTGGTTCACTGTATAGATTGAAAGGCGATTTCTCCCTTTTCTTAGGCCTCAGCTGTCTTGCCTGGAGAGCTGGGCTTGTAAAGACACCTGTGGGCTGGTCATTTCTCTGGTATCTGTTTGCAAGGCCGAGTTAAAATCCACTGTGACGAGAACTTGGTGTTCAGCCCATTTCTTCAAGCTTACACTTTAATGAAGACACAGGAAGAATCCCTTTATTTATGATTTTTTTTTTCTAGAGAGAGAAACATCGATTTTGTTGTCCCACTTACTGGTGCATCATCCATTGGTTGCTTTTTTAAATAAAGAATTTATTTATTTATTTTTAGAAAGGGGAAGAGAGGGAGAAAGAGAGGGAGAGAAACATCAATGTGTGGTTGCCTCTCACATGCCCCCTACTGGGGGCCTGACCCACAACCCAGGAATGTGCCCTGACTGGGAATTGAACCAGAGACCCTTTGATTTATAGGCCGGCACTTAACCACTGAGTCACACCAGCCAGGGCCATTGGTTGCTTCTTGTATGTGCCCTGACTGGGATCGAACCTGCGACCCTGGCGTACTGAGACGATGCTCTGATGAGCTGAGCTGCCCGGCCAGGGCCAAGCATCCTTTTAGGGAGAAAAACCCCACTACACAAAAAAACACACAGCCGTGCCACGTTTGTAGTCTTTAATTTTTTTAAGTAAAGAAATTCCATTGAATCGAAGATAACAAAATTACAGTTTTTGTTTGTAATGATCTTTGTTTACCACCACACAGAATCAAAATATCCAACTAATACAAGAACATAAAATGATCAAGGACGTCGTCGTTTAGTATAATTTCTTAATAAAGGTAAATATCCTCATATTTAGAAAAAATTGCATTGCTAGTTGCAAATCTCAAACACCTCAGTGCTGGAGGACCCCGCGTTTCTCCCCCACAGTCCAGCAGCACGGAGGCTTTCAGAACACAAACTCGAAAATACATTACTTTCAGGGCAGCATTTTAAGTTTCAGAAAATGCAAACAAAACCAAAATTAGGAATGTGAAAGTGATGGTTCTCAAAAATCAGTCTGGAAGCAGATCTGCCAACAGAAGAACGTGGTCGATGGGAGTCTGGCCAGGAAGGGGGAGCCGCGCACTGGCGCCCCGCCCCCTCGCCTCCCCCAGCGTTGCTAAGGCAGCTGCAGTGGCAGGAGTCAGAGCTCAGGTACAGTGACGGTCTTCCTGAGGCAGTGGGGGAGGCCCGGCTCACCTGAACCGCTGCGAGAGGCGACAGGGTGCTACATGGACTTGTGCTTCAGGGAAACGGAAGAGGCCAAGTGGAACACCAAGGGCAACCTAACTGCACACCCGACGAACAGCCTGGGGCACAAGGGCGTCGGCGATTACTCTAGGGGACAGGGGGCTGCTCGGGGTGGGCGGTCCGGAAGGAGAGTGCCCACTGAGATGAAGGGCATGTCTGCAGGTGTGATGCGAGGACGGTCCCCGACTTATGGCAATAGTAGATTTCTTGGCTTGTGGGGACTGGGAGGGGGAAAAGGCAGGTTATAGATTTCATTACTGATTGACAGAAGAGCAGAGTTACAAGACTTAATTCTCCAGTATTAATAGAATTTAATGTCTACTTGTTCATTAGAGATACCCACATACCTGCCAGGAAAAGCAAACAGCTCAGAAAACATGGGGGGCGGGTGCTAACTCTCCCAAAGGGCAGCTGTGTGCCGTCTGGAAGCTGAGACTGGCTGCTGAGCTGGACTCCGCGGCCTGCGTCCGAGGATGCCGGGCGGCAGCATCCGGGGGCGGCGCAGGCAGGAGGAAGCAGCTTTTGTTTGGGGCGCAGTCCAGTCTCGCTGCCAGCAGGGGCCACTTCCCCTCCCCTTAGCCTCAGATAGTTTGGCAAAAGCAATCTGCCTCCATGAAGAGAGGGTTACCTCCCTCTGCTAAGATAATGGAGGTGGGAGCAAACTCCCCTCAATTGTTGGGCTTCTTCGGGCCACGGACGGGCCATTTATGGTGGTTTTTGAAGCGTCCAAGTCACCCAGAGTGGCTCTGAACAACAGAGTGAGGCCAAGAAGGAAGAAAGGCATCAGAGACGTGGCATTGGTGGATTCTGGGTCCCTCGTGTCACCGAGGGGTGGGGGCGCCTAGCATAACAGGGAACAACAGGCCACAGAGAGTGAAGAAATTCTCTGGTTTTGCTCGTGGCTTCACTTCAAACATCCTCAGCAGAAGAATTTGAATCCCAACGCCACGATATTGTGGTACCAGGGGATATTCAAGTTAAGGCTTTCTGGACAAAGAAAGTGATTCCAGATGTATTGTGAGCAGATGCTGCAGGGAAATGCTCCCTGGTAACTCTCCTGTCCTGCCTGAAAGACGAGAACCTGCGAGTTCTCTTAACTCCACGTGATGTTTCCGACCTTTACTTGAGCTCTGAGCCAGAGTCGATGCCACAGCGAAAGAAGAGCCTCTCACATCTCAGGACATCTGCCTGCCTGGCAAACACAACCGAGAACACACACACTGTCTCCCTGGAGCTGGCAAGACGGTCTCTAGTCACACAGTGACAAAGAGCGTTCTCATTCAGATGCCGGGTGCATACGCTCAGCTACCCAGAGAGCTGGCGCTAATGAAGACGGCAGTCGGGGATGAAGGCCAGGGCTGGGAGGGTTTCTGCCGTGGCAACTCTCAGGGCTCTGCCTGAGTCACACAGAAAGATGGGGGTATCTGCCTGGTTGCAGTGGTGCCCCTAAGCCAAAGACAGGGCAAGGGCAAGATGGAGGGTCTTCACCAGCAAGGCCTAAAGCAGTAGCTCCCTCCCCAGGTCCCCTCTAGGTGAGCCGGGGGCCTGCACTTACCCATTTCCATGAGTTGTGGAAGACGAGTGGGAATGTTCTGTGAAATGA
>PVKM010043634.1:0-12467 GCA_004027735.1 Carollia perspicillata | reverse complement strand
GGGGAAAAGGGAACGTAAATACATTTATTAAGATCACCCTATGTACCAAGCATGGGACTAGAAGTGTGTATATATGATGTTATATAAGCTTTGTTTTAAAGTAACCATATAAAACAGATGTTACTTTTATGCTCTGTAGTTAAGAGCTAAGTTCAGATAGGTCAGGTGGCAGTGCTTAAAGAAATAGAGTGAATACACAGTAAAGCATTCATTTGTCCCTGAGCTCCAAAGCCCATTCATTCTTTTCTTTTTTAAATCATTTTTAATTGTTTTTCAAATACAGTTGTCTCCATTTTCCCACCTCCCTTTTACCCCGCCCCACCCACCTCCACCCCCACCTCCCTTCCTCCATCCTACCTGCTTTGGCTTTGTCCATGGGTCCTTTTTACATGTTCCTTGATGACTCTTTCCCTTATTCTTTTCTGCATTGCTTCCCTGCTGGCTCTAAAATGCCTGTCACCTGAAGTCTGTAAAGGGCATATAATTTAAAAAGGACAAAATCACCTGTTTTTTTTAAACTATATGCTTAATTTGTATTTTTTGTTTTCCCTATCACACTATCAGATGTTCTCCAAAGGTCGGTGGAGATGGTTTTGGGGTTTAAAGTTAATCTGTGCTCATTAAATCACAACATATTCCACTGCCAGTGACTATCTCTGTATTCCAATGAGAAACACAAGTTTTAAAAAAGTCACTAAAAGAAACATTCAAAACTTCAACCCTTTAGGAATATTGAAAACCATTCTAGCAGCTTAAAGTAGATTCTTGTCAGATATTTGACAAGGTGCATGAAATGGTTACATCTTGGGAACCAAATTAAGAAATTTAGAAAGTGACTGATAAACCACTGTATTACCTTAGGGGAAGGAAAGTAAAAATTTTAACTTAATGGTCCCCCAAAGGGAACTCTGTATCTCATGATGTTTCAAAGGAACCATTGTTTGAATGCCTTCAAAAAGTAAGAGAAATTTTTATATAGATTGAGCGATAGTTTCCTGCAATTTTTAAAACATGAATAAAACAATCCAGTGGGAATGGGAGCTGGTTAGAGGAGGAAGTCAGTTTTGAAGACCTGAGTAAAAGTTCACACTGAGGAGTTGCAGAATGTTTCATACACATTTTACTGTTTTTTTTTCCCCAAACCAGTGGGTTCAAACTTCATATTAACACAGCTGCAATACTAGCAGTGTGCCTATTAATACTGTCTGCTGACCTCAAAGACTGCAGTCACGAGCCTGAGCTGACACCTATAATGCAAGAAAATTGAAACCGTAGAATCACACATTAAATTTCAGGGAAGGCAGTTTCCTAAGCAAAGTGTTAGAGGTCAGAATCATCTCAACTCTCTCCATACGTTGATAACTCTTGCTAATGTAGGCCAGGAGATATTTTTTGATTCATAGTCAAAACAATTTAATGAAAAATGTATGGCTTTCAAAGGAAAAAATACTGAAAGAAGAGTGACAGGGAAAAATTCCAAACTATTACCCCATTTTTGAAATACAATTAGAAAAATATATAGCAGAGTAGAGCTTTTTCATATAAAACAATGAAGTGTTACTCGGTCTGTGGTTCTAGTATTGTCAATTAGCATATGAATCCTTAGAATAATGTTTGTCAATCATTAGTTTATCTTGGTCTTACTAACATGTCCATTTAGTCCATAATGTAACCAGGTGCAGCTAGCCTCCTTGCAAAGAGGGATTTGTAATGGGGTCCAGAACTGTGGGTGCCCAGGAAGTGTAAAAATAGAGGATATCCTAACCCCCACAAGTCCACAAGTCTGAACTGGGGGAAGGGACATATGGAGCCGAGACTTTGAGAGTTATTTTGCATATCAACAGTTGGCCAGTTTCATACCTGATATGCAAAAATGGTTATTTTACATATCTGTAACAGCTGGCTGGCTTCATAGATATATCAAGTAGCTGTGGCCAAGCTTTGAGCCAGGGAGCTGGGAGTGACTTCAACCCATGACTTAACTGGGAGGCAGCACCCCATGGTTAAAGAACTTGTGTGAGAGCTTGGAGATGGTTTACTTCACCCACCAGGCCACACCTCCCTGGACTAACTATGGTGGCCAAGAAAGGCTGAAAAACATGGGAGTGCTGGCGGGTGTAGCTGATTGTGGGAGGAGTCCGAAATGGGGCTGCAGAGGAAGATTCTCACCAGGATTTAAACCCAGGTGCAGCAGCCAAGTGGGTACTAACCCACAGTTTTGGGTCTAAACACACAGTTTTAGGGGGAACCATGTGGTTTTGGGGCTTCCTTTACCATGTGGCTTAGGAAGCAGAAGAGACAATTCAGGACTTGGGACAGGGACAATGTGAGCCCTTGCAGGGAAGGAAAGGGGTGAAAGCTCTCTCACTGGTGAGCTATGAGAAGGTGCCCTGTGGTTTTGGATTAACTGGGGATCATGGCAGTGGCAACACAGCTGATGGTGCTGGGAACCGAGGGAGGCCTGCCAGATGAGCATAGATTACTGGGAAGAACCAGGAGCTACCTGAGCTACGGACTACTATTTTTTTCCTGAGATATGGTGCCCCTGATTGGCCTGACTAGAACAAGGGGGAAAGGAAGGACTGTACGTGTTTGTGGGTGTTTTAAGGGACTTTGGGGTTTTAATGAAGACATTAATTCATTACTCTACATCTGTATAACTTTTGAATAAATAGTTCCTTTCCTTTTCACCACACTGGCATTGATAGCCACAATTCCTAAAGACTGTGGGCAAGGTGGACCGAGTACAGAAAGACCCCGGGGGAGGTCTGGTCCATTCAGTAAGAGTATCTTGTCCCCACCATGGGTCCATTTTGTAACAATAAGGAAATTAAGAGAGAATGTTTTTATATACATAATTATTTTTTCATATGTGGCCGCAATGATGATGTTTAAGTGTTTTTTATCTTTGGTCTAGTAAAAAGATTTATTAAAAATTTTATACTAAAAATGGTTTAATGTAAATCAGTAGATCTCAAATTTGAGTGAGCATTGGAATCATGTGGAAGCCTTATTAAATCATTTCTGAGTTCTACCTCTACAATTCTGATCATGTAGGTCCAGGTTGGGGTGAGAGAATTTCCATTGCAAACAAACTCTCAGTTGATGCTGGTGCAGGTGGTCCAGGGACCACACTTCAGGTAGCACTGCTGTAAATAAAGGGTCATTTGAAGGAACACTGATAACAATAATAAAAACCATAGCTCCCACTTATTGGGCACTTACTCTGCATCTGACCTTGAACTCATTTAAACTCACAGGTGAAGAAGCTGAAATATAGAAAGATTAACAGAATTTCTCAAAGTAATATCAATATAAGGGGTCAAGACAAGATTTTAACCCAGTTTTTTTAATACCAAAACCTTGACATTTAACAAAAGACCTATAATAATTGTTCTATGTTCTGCATTAACTTAATAGAGATTAATACATATTTATTTTTCCTCTTTAACAGTAAATTTTGAAAATATTAAAAGTATCTAAAGGCAGAAAACTGTACTTGAAGATTTTAAAAAAGTATATAACACATGTATTTAACATATTGAACACTATTCCACTATGTATCTAATCTCAATTAATCCTCAACAACTGAATAGAGAAACTATAGAACACTGGCTCAAAATCACATTCAGTGAACAGACTTCAGCATAATTTCACTTATAGTCTTTCAATAATACCAAAACGGTTGTGAAGGGAATAGAAAGTGAAGAAAATTGACACTAAAACTAAGTTTAATAAACTCAGTTCTAATTGACTATTTGATAATGGCACTTGGGAGAAGTGATGTGAATAAGAAAGTAGAGCTAATAATTTTCTTTTCCTCTTACATAGTTCATATTGGACAATGTAGGCTTGTCTGTTTTAGGTAAACTTAACCAACCAAGTCAAGTCACTAGACCTTGAAGAGCAAGTAACAATGAAAAATATACTAACTGGGAGTAGGATTGAATCACATACTTTGCCATGTGAAAAAAGTCCATTAAAACATAGAAATGCTATAGCAACCAGAAAATAAAAGCCAAATGCAAGTATGTTATATAATGAATGAGACATGGGTATAAAAGGTAAAGATGCTCAGAAGTAAATAGGAAGGAATTTTGGAAAGGTGTTTTACCTATATTTATTTGGAGATTTTTCTTTTTACATACACTTTCTTTGTACTTTGAAGACATAAACATTTTGTTTCTCATAACAACTCTGTGTGATAACCTGTAGACTATCCAGCAAAATTACTCAATATGTATGAGACAGGTAAGGAATGTTCCTTGTGCTGTATGTCCTGTGAGTTCTCTAAGCCCTCACCTACTCCAGCTTGGCCCAGAGGTCCCTAATGCCCACAGACTATCTTCTCTTACTGCTCTGTTTTGTGATGTATACACCGGCCCGCAGTGTCCATGTCATTATGGATGAAATGAGACATTCACACAGACTACTGAGTCCGGTGGAGGAAAGGGACTGCCTGGCTTTTCTCTCAAGGGGAGCAAAAGCCGAGGCCCTTGCTGTGGCTGGCCTTTATTGGGTTTCTTGGCACATTACATGATGGTCCTCATTTACTATGCACAGGTTGCTTTAGGTGGTTACCTTTTACAGAAAACAAAGGAGAGGAATCCTCTTGCTGGTAATCACATTGCTGAAGAGGGATATTTGCAAATGAAAAGGCAAGAGTGGTTGAAGGGTTACACTGGTCCTAGGAAGGTTTAGCATGGTTTTTAGGAAGGTACATTGCAGTAAATGTTTGCCACAAATCTGGTTGAAGGAGTTTTTAGCAAAAAGCAAGACTTAAAGTGGCCTAGGTACATAGCAGGTCTGATGCCCTGCGGGAGAACCTATCCGTGGGCGTGGTCCCTGTGCATCTCCCAGTGGGAGCTGGGCCCATGCCCCGCAGAAGCGTCTCCTATAGTGTTGGATTCACATACAAAGCCATATTAAACTATCAGAAGCTGCCCTTCTCACAAAGATTTAGTTTTGAAGTCATCTTATTCATAATTGCCTGTCTGATATATGACTACTAATACACAGAACACAATATAGATTTGGTGATAGTGTTATTCATCTATGTTTCACCAACACTCCTTTCACACAAGGCCAGTGGGTTTAGCTAGCCATGCTGAACAGGTGCATAAAACACAGATACAGGTGGATAAAAGATTAACGGAATGTGTTTTTTCCCCATCTAATCTCATCTCATCAGATTCCATTTCCATGGGCTCTATCTGTCACCTAAACTCATGGACCTAAGCTGAATACATGCACAGAATATCTAAAAGCCTATCCTCAAGTACAGGTTTCCCTAAAGCCTATTCAGTTTCACTTAGTAGTTTTGCCTCATTATTTCTAGGTTTTCTGCCCCTTGACCTTACATGTCAACTCTAGATACATGACTCAGGCCTCATGGAACTGACAACTCATTTAAACCAGATTTTTGCTTCTCACCCATAACCTTTAGGACTCTTTCTCTCTTAGATATAACCTTGCTCTAAATCACTTGATGCACAAATTCACAGTTATAAGTAAAAGATGCTCCTATTACCTTTTATAGGACTACCTAGCCTTCCTTCTGTAAAAGAGAATAGGATAATTTTATAACTCTAGTTTCCCCTTACTTAACTATGACTAGCCAACATTTAACATCAGAAATGATGATTGCTCAGAAATCACACAGAATTACATCCAGTTCCCAAAGACAACTCTCAACAGAGCCTGACCATGCTGGCACCCTGATCCCAGCCTCTTAAAAGGTGAGAAATAAATATCTGTTGGTATAAGCCACTCAGTTTACAGCATTTTATTATAGCAGCATATACTGACTGAGGTATAATCCCAGCTAGCATTATGGAGAAGAGAAAGGCCATTCCTGCTGTGCATTTTTTATAGTCTTGAACCACATTCATGGGCATAAGAAAATGTTCGTCTTCAGCTAAGTTTGGGGTGGCTTGTTATGATGCAATAGATAAATGCAAGAGATATAGACAAATGTTTGTGGATAAATAGGAAGAGTAGAACATATCTTGTTTTTCCATGTCATTTTATAGAAAATGAAGTTAATATATGTCTTATGCTTCCACAATTTCTTCACTATCCCTCATAGCACATCTTACCATCAAATCATTTGTGCTAATTCTCCCTCTTCCTCTTTATGGATGATGTCTGATGAATGACAAGTACAGTTGTGGGCTGTCACCTTTGTTCTGGACCCTCCACCTCTATTGATGCCATCAGGACTAAACTTCCTTCTTAGGTAGATGTATTGCTGTTTAAGTAGCCGAGGAGTCAACGAAAAGTTCCTAGGCCTTTTAGAACACCTGCCAACTCCATTTTTTACTCTATTAAATCTCCTACTATTTCCAGATTACTGTTTCAGTCTGTTAAAATACTTTTGAATTCTGATACTTTCAAAAAATATTTTCAACCATTTACAACTTTAGTGTTACCATCACATTAAAAAAATAGTATCATAATCTTTTCCATTTCTTCAGTTTAGCTGCTCTCTGTTTGCTCTTTAAAGGTACTCATGAACTTTACATATTTTTCATATAAGAAAAAAGTCTTTGAACACAAGCATGAGCAGCAACTGAATCAGCAAGCAAGCAGATAATTGGAAATCTGTAACTGAAACTTCCTCTTACCTTATTTCATTTCTTCTATGCAGCGACATGATGAGAAAGGTGTTATTACAGATGGAGAAATTGAAACTCATGGACATTAAGTGAATGCAGTATGGCTGGCATTTAAACACAAATGTGTCTCTCTCCCGTATCTCTGCCATGTCCTCTTTACCACAACACTTGAAACAGGACACTCAGAAGATTGCAGTCAAGACCATGCACAGCACCGTAGTCATTGAATCAACACTCACCAAAGGAAAGTAGTGGGTCCATTCACTGGTATTTGGCTATACATTTTCCCTGGAAATTTCTAAGAAGGTTGAAAACAAAAGTCAATTTTAGTCATGGCAACAAAGCTAAACATATTTTATATAAATAACTCAGAAGGACTTGCTCCAGGAAAATATATTTGGCAAGGAAACAAACTCATCCTAAAAGAATAATGTGCTACCTAATTATGAAACAATGACTCTGAGAAGAGGTAAGGATGGGAAGTTAATGCAAAAACCACTTAAGTCCTTTTGATATGCTGGGGTGTATGGTGAATTACTCAGTCCATGAATACTTACATAGTCCTGGAAATAAGACATAAAACCATTACTTGTTAAATATAATTACCCTTATTTTCCAAACTAGTTTCTTCTTTTGTGCCCCTGATACTGACTGATTACCTCCGAATTCACTTAGTCACCTAGAAAGGGACATGGGCATACACTTCAATTTCACTCTCTCCCCTCTTTACTTTTTTAACTAGTTAACAAATATGTTTGACTTTACGTACAGAAATACTTGAATACATTGCCTCCTTTCCAACTTCACCACCACTGCCTTAATTGGGCCCTCTTCCCTCCTCAATAGTCATAATCCCAAATGTCCTCCTTTTTCTGATTTTGTATACCTTCAGTCTGGATTCCAAGCTGACGTGATAATTTCCTGAAACAAAATCCCAATTATTCATTCTAAAATTTATTAAGATTAAAGGGGAAAGGGGGCCAATTATTTGGTGATGGAAGATGATTTGACTATGGGTGGTGGGCACACAACACCATATATAGATCATATATCATAGAAATCTACATTTGAAATCTATATGACCCTATTAACAAATATCATCTGAATATATTTAATAAAATTTTTAAAATAAAAATACTTCACAATGTGGCATTCATCATGCTACTTGCTGGTACAAAATAAATAAGAACCAGTTGCCACACTCTAAAAGCTAACAGCCTAGTGGCTATTCAGAGGAGCATGTTAATACAACATAAAAGTTAACAATGTGGAGATAAGTATAATATAATGTGGAAACACATAGAAATAAAATAGGATCTATTTTTGGAATAGTTGTCCCTTGTTTAAATTCTAAATAATGCACTTTACCAACTATCACCTACAAGATATAGTCTAGATTCCTTAATAGTTTGTATTTTTTATAGATAAGTTGTAGCCTTCTAGACCTGTACTTAAAATGTAGTTCAAGTCAATAAAAAAGTGTTTTTTTCTATATATTTTCCATCAGCAGTAATTTAAAATAAAGGCATCAATTACACTAAAAGCAGTGTCCCTCTATTCCACTTAGTCTTTTCATTTCTCAGTTTTGATCGCTAGAGGTGAAGTCTTAGGTCAGACTCACAATTTTTGGAAGTGACAACTTGAGGTTCACACATGGCTTGACTCATTCTCCCAAGGTGGATGATCTAAATGTGGTTTGATTTATTGTATATGGCATTGATAGAGAAGACCTTTCATGTCCCCAAGACAAGGAAGTGCCTCTGGTTTTAAATATTTTATTTATTTATTTTTAGAGAAAGGGGAAGGTAGGGGAAGAGAGAGGGAGAGAGACATCACTGTGTGGTTGCCTCTCATGTGCCCCCAACCAGGGAGCCGGCCTGCAACCCAGGCATGTGCCCTGACTGGAAATCGAACAGCCAACCCTTTGGTTCAGAGGCCTGTATTCAGTCCACTTAGCCACACCAGCCTGGGCAGTGCCACTATTTTTAAAGGTTTATGTGACATTCATTTTTCATTCTGAACTTTCCCTTACATTTTTATTAATCCTTTTCTACATCAGGTTTGTCTTTCTGCTCCTTTTGATAATTTTGTCATAAGTAAAGTACATTTGACCCTTGAACAACATAAGTTTAAACTGTACTGGTTGGTCCACTTATATGCAGATTTTTTTTTCAATAAATATCATAATTGAGTTTTCCTTATGATTTGCTTAATAGTAAGGGTGGGGCAAGGGTAGGCTTACAGTTATTCATATGGAAAATAACACAATAATTGAAAATAATAATACAAAAATAAACTGTTTCATATACTTGCAACTATAAACCTACTTTTGTTCAACCCTGTATTTTCTTTCTTGGCTTACTTTATTGTAAGAATAGAGTGTGTAATACAGATGACAACAAAGTATATTAATTGACTGTTTGTGTTATCAGTAAGACTTCTGGTCCACGGTAAGCTAATAGTAGTTCCATTTTGGGAGACTCGAAAGTTAAACATGGATGACTACTCAGGAGTATCGGTGACTCAAAAGAGCTGCATTGTTCAAGGGTCAATTGTAAATTTTTTATCTGATTTTTTTTAAAAAAGAAGGAAGCAAGAAAGACATCATAGAAGAGACCCTTGGGTTGAAAGGTTGTTTCAAGTCCACCTACAACTCAACTAAAGATCACAGCAGCTGTGCATAAAGGACATGAACTGTGGGGATAGACAGGTTTCTTGCCTCTAATGCTAGCTTTGTGACTGATGTGCTCTTTACTTGTCCTAAGTTTCTGTTTTCTCACCTGCAAAGTGGGGATGATAATGCAGCTTGGCTCTGACAGTCACAGAGATTTCCCGAAACTTAACATTCTGTTAGACCACAGGAACATATATAATCCAACATCAGATGGCATATAACATAAAAAATATAAATGGGACATTCTTATCCTAATGTTCCTATACATAAGTGACCAGTGTTCTATTAGATATTTTTTCAATGCCATTTTCAAATACAAATAATGTTCCCACTGTTTCCTTGGGTTTGCGGTTTTTATCACATTATCTGAATTCAATCACACGAAGAGGAGAGGAGAGCAGAGCAGAGCAAGGGTGCAGGGTGAGAGCTAGTGCTGAGTCATCAACTGAAGAAATCATTATGCAGGGTGAGGCACAAATAATGCCCCCGTTTTATCACAAAATCATAAACATGCAGTTCTGTAATGTAACAATATCACACTCATGCACACCATATGATATTTTAGGTGAAATGTTCAAATTAAAACTAGAATTATTATACCCACATTATTACCCTACCAACCACACTCAAGCATGTGTTACTTCCACTGGACCTTGTGTTATGGATAGTGATCTCAAAGCATATTTGAATCAGAATACGTCATGGTAAAATTAAGCATTTTTGTAATTTATGAGGATTTCTTACAGATGGCTAAATCTTCTAGTAGCAGATTAGTTAATGATAAGAGATTTAATCTGTAACTCATTTAATGGTTATGAAAATTGAAGAAAATACCACATGTGAACCACCTAACATAGTACCTTGCCCAAAATAGACTCTTAACAAAGGTTTGTTTTTGCCCACTTTGTTGGCCAGAAAAGTGGTATTTGTCTCTTTATTAACAATCTGTCCCATGCCAGTATGGACCATTCAGACACCATGAGAATTTATTTGTAGTTCAAGATATATTCACTTGCAATAGACACACAACTCACTTCACATCAGATTTATAAAAACAAACTTGCTCGAATCTCACTCACTTTTTGTGTGTGTCTATATGTGTGATTGTTTTACCTCAGGTTGGCTCTGGGCTTATGTCCATGACAGATTTGATTTCCAGAGGGATATTATATACATAGCTTTAGCGTTTGGCTAAAATGTAAATAGCTGTTTTACCACATATTGCAGAATGCACTATGCTAGAGTTCTCATTTAATGGAATTTGATAGCATAGCCTTGGTTTATATAATAGGTCTACAGAAGTTTACTGGCCAAGTGCAGGATGAATAAATAAAATAATAAGTACAGAAATCTTTATACGTGTTTAAATAAATGAAATGCCTACAGGTAACTAATGCTGTGGTTGTCCGCCTGTGTCCCCAAGTTGCTTACGTGACTAACGTGAAGGTGTGTAGCTGCCTACTCTCAAATGCCATGTTCTAGGTTTCTCAGTGATTCTGTAAGCTCTCGTAACCCTGTGCTGCACACACCTGGTAGTGAGCGGGCAACAAAATCTCCTTAGATCTTCTACTATAAGAGTTCAGTAGATTTAGCTCATCCTGTCTCTTCTTCTGGTTTTCATTTTGGAATATATTTGAAACTCAGTCATTAGATTGGGAGAGTGATTTCTTAGTCTATTTCTTTCCACTCTTTTTTCTGCTTAATAATCCCTGATTTCCTTTAACTTTTTCACTTCTGTTTGCTTTGATACTCTACTGACTCAGATTAGTCCTGGCCCTTTTGTCTCATCATTGCACATTAGTATGGATCAAGTCTAGTTTTATCACTTCCTTGTATTTGGCCTTAGCAGCATTGTCTTGATCCATCTTCCTAGGCTCCGCTTTTTTACTCTAATTTTTTCCTCATCTTTCTGGTGGGAGCGCCAATCGTTCTGTGAAGGCACTATTGCCCCATTTGTGACAGTTGTGGTTTATTCTCACAGCAAGGTATTTTATGTAAGTTTAAGTCAGAATGGTAAAGCAATCCAAATATATTGACAAATTGTGCATGTAATAATCTAGCTGGTAAAGTATGTCTAATTATGTTTGCTTTAAATACAAATATGGATGCTCATGTAGTTGGCTGTCTACTTGAAAGTATGCACCATCGTTGCAGGAGAATTTTAAAGTTGTCTTTTGTCCTTGAAATACTATGTTCAACATTTAACATTCAAACATTTATTGACTATGGACAATGTGAAAACACCGTGCTTCATACTACTTTTTGCAGCTTATAGCCCATAGGATAAGTTCTATGGATTAGGTTTATTTATTTGCTTCTGAGACAGTCTTCCTCACTAACTTCTTAAATAAAAGGGAAACAATCCTGATTGTATTATTTACTAAAATATCCACAGGTCCTAGAACAGTGCCATGGATATAGTAGGTGTTCACAAAATGTTTGTTCAGTGAATAAATATGTTATATAGGCTGTATTGATTTCAGAGAGAGGGGCAAAAGCCAAGCCTAAATTAATCAAAACTAAGTCTAAGTTAGTAAGACTCTATCTCAGAAAACCTCCAAATGGCTTAGTGAAAATGTGTAAAAACCTCCAAAGCATTTAGGGTTCAGATTAAAAGATTTTCTGAATCTACCTCCATCTTTTTTGAGGTCCAGAAGGGTTAAGAAACTATGAAAACTGAATCTATTCTCATAGAAAACAAGAAGCAAATTAAGCTCTTAATTAAAATATCTTAGTCTAGAGAAGACCCAAATATTTCTTATAGACTCTCAGATAATATATGTAGACACAACCACCAACTACCTCCTTGAGTGAAGGCTACATTTAGTAGCTCACTTCCAAAGAAGAGAGTACAGAATGTGGAAAGCAGTGATACACAGTAGGGAAAAGTGGCACCTCTACCTTAACTAAGTACTCACTGACCATTGCCATCACCAGTGGTAAATCACACTGAGACCATGTACCACCTGATAAAAACTGATGAGAAGAATGGCACTCCATGTTGTTGTATTCTCCCCTAAAGTTAAAACTCCAGTCTAATCATGACACAAGTATCAGACATTTAGGGATAGCCATTAACAAAAACTAACCAATACTCCTCAAAACTGTGGAGGTCATGAAAGACAGCAAAGGCTAAGATGCTGCCAGGGTTTCTTAATTTGTTTTTATTTTATAAT
>PVKM010043633.1:0-12478 GCA_004027735.1 Carollia perspicillata | reverse complement strand
AAGCAACCTAGGTGCCCATCAGTAAATGAATGGATCAAAAAATTATGGTACACATATACAATGGAATTCTATGTGGCAGAAAGAAAAAAGGAGCCCCTACCCAATGCAACAGCGTGGATGGAACTGGAAAGCATTATGCTAAGTGAAATAAGCCAGGCAGTAAAGGACAAGTACCATATGATCTCACCTTTAACAGGAACCTGAGCAACTGAATGTAACTTTTTAAATAACATGATTTCATCACATGTGTTGAGTCAGAGGACCCCAGCACATAGAACAACATCCTGCTTGGCATGTGTCTGCTCCTGCACATGGATTTCCCTACACAGTTAGGTCATGGATCCCCCTACTTTAGTGACAATTAATGGGTAAGTAAAATGGAGCTTCATGGAACTGGGAACTAAGCCTTCTCCTGGAGAAAGTTCTTTAAAAGAGATTTTACAATCCATGATGGCTAGGAACAGGGCTTAGAATAGGGCATGTTAATCCAGTTGCAGCTCAATAAATACTGTTTCTCAAAATGCTCACGCACATCTATATATTAAAGTAGATTATTTCCTGTAACCCAGAATGTACTTCTTCACAGTGCTTGTTGATTGGTCATCTATAGCTTGATTTGTACCAGCATTTGAGTATATTAGAATTTCAGGCCCCTTGTTCTGGCTAATAGGGTATAAAACAAAGAATACATAGCTATATTGATTAAGTCCCCAGAAACACCACGTTAAATGCTAGGCATGTAAAATGTGGCTTGGACCTGAGGACTTATATATCCTCCATCCCGAATCTCTACCATGGGATACATGCTACATGTGTCACAGGTAGGTGTACATAGGCATACCTATATCCTGCATCCTGCTGGGCTTACCTTGCCACCCAGGATCACCAGAATATGTTGCTGCTGGTATGAGTATATCTGCTCTACTTCCAGCGCTGGCTTCATTATATGTGGTCTGACAGTCTGCATACAGATCAAACTCGACAGCACAGCATACAAGTGTTCCATGAAATGACTTTTTAGACTCTCCATTTTCATTTCTTACCACATCTCGCCCACACTCTATGCTCTGGCCATAACACACCACCTGAGCTTCTAACGCTTCCTCAGTCAGTTTCACATCTCTGCTTCTTTGCTCACTAGTTGGTTACTACTACTTCTGCCTGACGTACCTTCCCCTCCACCATCACATTTTCCAGAACATGTCAAATCATCATAAAAAGGTAATCGATGTAAGTACACTGTATGAATTATGTCACTGAATTGTTTTTTTCAAAAATCCAATGAGGTAAAAATCATTAAAACCTCCACAGAGGAAGAAAGTGAAGCACAGGAAAGTTGAGTAATGCCCAGAGTCATCAGTGAGTAATTGGCAGAGCCCAAATAAAAGCCAGGTCTGTTCAACTGTATAGAGCATGACAATAGCCCCAAGACATCCTTCCTTGGGGAATCTTCTAACTATCCCTAATCTCTACCAGGCCTGTGCTATCGAAATCCCTGATGCTGGAGCTCTGGGATCTATATTGTGGAAAAGGTCTCTAGGTGACTTTAGTGCACATTCTGTTTGAGAACAACTGCCTGATGCTATAGAAGAGCTTACAACAACTATTGACACTACAGTGTAACACTAAGAAATTGGAGAGCATCTGAAACTGATTTTGAAAATTTAATCACTTTTCATAAAAGTTAAATGAGACATATCTATTTTGCAAAAATGATAATCTGTAGAGAAGTATTTCCAAAAGTTTTCACACATTCTGGTAACATTTTAATTACATTTTACAAATTAACAAAAATCTGTTTTGTAAAGAAAAGTGAATTTAAATTACCTTTCATTTAAATTCTTGACAAGGGATCAACTACGATTGTGTGGAGAAGATCTGAACACTTGACTGAGTGTGAGGCTGTCTCAGTGTTCCTCAGGCATCAGTAATAAAACCTCAACTATGGTGCAGAAATACTAACAAAAGCTCAGGTTTCATACTACTCAGTGTTTCATATCCCTGAAACAGCAAAGGAAGAATTATTATCATCAGTAAATTTGAAATGTGAGAAAGCAAAAACAGTGGCATATAAGAATCCTCTGATTTTTTATAATCTTTCTTCCTAAATTATGGAAACCCGAGAGAAAGACAATGAAATTTAAAATTTTATTTTTCATGTCCTATAGAGGCCTTCCCTTTTGCCACTTTACACTCTATTTTTAAAGCAAGGCTTTCTCTTTGCATTTACATAATGTGAGGTATTTGAAATAAACTTTTTATTTCAAAATAAATTTAGACTTACAGCAAAGTTGCAAAGTACAGTTCCTATATACTCCTCACCCAGCTTTTACCACTTACATCTTACCTAACCATGGTAAAATTATCAGAACCAAAAAAATTAAAATTGATATAATACTATCAACTAATTTAAAGACCTTGTTCAAATTTTCACCAGTACCACACTAATGTCCTTTTCTCTGAACCAGGATACAATCCAGGATCCCATACTTTTTATAACTGTTATATCTTTTTAGGACTCTCCAATCTGAGACAGTTCCTCAGTCTTTACCCTTGCATGACCTTGACACTTTTGAAGAGTAGTGCTCAACTATTTTATAGAATGTCTCTCAATTTGAGTTGGTGAGATGTTCTTCCATGATTAGATTAAAGTTATGCATTTTGGACAAAAAAAATGTTATGCATTATATCAAAGGGTTCATGATATTGAAAGATCTTACTCCTGGTAATACTAACTGATCACTTGCTTAAGGTGCTATCAGTAAGGTCCCCTCACTCTAAAGATACAACATTTTCTTTTGAGACTAAGAAAGACAATAAATACTTTGAGATTATGCAAACACCCTCTTTCCTTTTACACAATTGAATACTACTCAGCCATAAAAAGAAGGAAATCTTACCTTTTGCAACAGCATGGATGGACCTAGACGTATTATGCCAAATGAAATAAGCCTGTCAAAGAAAGACAAGTACCATATGCTTTCACTTATATGTTGAATCTAATTAACAAAAAAACTACAAACAAATAGAAACAGGCTCATAAAGAGAGAACAGACTGACCGCTGTCAGAGGGGAGGCGGGTTGAGAGGCTGGGTAAAAAAGGTGAAATGATTAAGCAAAGAAAAAAAACGTATATACACAGACAACAGTGTGATGATTACCAAAGGGAAAGAGGAGTGGGTTGAGGTATAAGATGGTAAAGGGGGAATAAATAGTGGAGGAAGGAGCTTTTGATTGAGGTGGTGATCTCATAATGCAATATACATAGGATGTATTATAGAACAGTACTCCTGAATCCTATATAATTTTATTAATTAATGTCACCCAAATAAATTCAATAAAACTTTTAAGACAGTGAATGTTCTCTTTTTCATCATAATTTTAGCATCCATCACAGTTCTTTCCTGAAATAATTATTACTGTGATATTTACCTAAGGGTATTTTTTTATTTCCCTCCTTCTTTCTATGTTTATTAATTGAATTTCTACAATATGAAGAGCCCTTTCCATTCCTCCACTTTAATTTACTTATTTTTATATTAGTAAGAATTCATGACTATTTATGTTATTCGGCGGATTATAATTCATTACTGTAACTATGTTATATTTACTTTGTTACTCCAAGTAGTCCCACTTTGGCCATAAGGAACTCTATGAAGTTGGCTTCTTTGTACTTTTTCCATGTTCCCATCATTTTGTAAGCACTTCATCATTTACTGGCACCATAAGATGTTCCAGGCTTATATTTGTCATGAAAAATTGAATGAATGACATAGTACTGCTCAGAAACAATAAAGTAGATTTTTTTTCTCAGTCTCTCTTGACCATTGCAGGCTCTGATACCTTACTCCTCTTTCTGAAAATTCTTGTTCTCCCTCATATTCTAAAATGTTGTGTTTACCAGAGAATGCTGAATAAGTACTAGATAAATGTCAAAGGCTCAACATAGAAAATTAATATTTAAGAAAAGTAGTTTAAAACAAGGTAATCATTCATATCTATTAAAGTCAGATGATTTTTTCTTTCCTTCCTTTTTCTTTTTATCAGAAACCCTTAATTTTAATTTTAAAAGTAAACAAACCACCAATGTATAAAGCATTCAAAAGCAATCATTTTTAGTTTAATATATTAATATAATTTTTCTCTTTTTCTTTTATTTTTATAAATTATTTCATTGTTGTTCATTTTCCCACTCCAGTCCTCCTACCCCAGCCATCCCCACTTCCCAGCCATGATCCTAGCCCCCTTTGGTTTTGTCCATGTGTCCTTTATAGATGCTCCTGAAAACCCTTTCCCCCTGACCCTCCCCATTATTCCCTCCCACTCCCCACCTCTGATTATTGTCAGTTTGTTCTTAATTTTAATGTCTCTGGTTACATCTTGCTTGCTTGTTTGTTTTGTTGATTAGGTTCCACTTGTAGGTGAGATCATATATAAATGTTTAAAATTATAACATTTGCTTACCCTACAAGCAATATAAAAATTGGGGTTTTAAATTATAGTCCTAGGTATTTATTAACTGCTTCATTCAATTTATTTTTATATTTTCTTTTGATTACATATTTCATGAACATTTTAATTTGCATAAATAAGTAGTTGAAAAGTATATGAACATTTCAGCACTGCAACTAACAGCTGTCACAATTCTCTTCAAAAAATGACCTAGAAATCTTTTTTAAAATAGTGAAATATCTTTGTTTTAAAGTTGAAACATTCAAGTTCCAGGTTCTACGGAGCAACAAGTATACTATACCCTACACATCTCCCACTGAATGTGGCTATAAAACCTAGACAGAATATACAAAGCAGTTATTTGAAGATTCAAAATTAAATAGCAACAAATGGAATAGGGAAGAAGGGAATTTAAATACCACCATATAAGCATTAAGTTTACCTTTTTTAAAACTACTATATCCCTTAGTCTGAACTCACATAGATAACAAAGAAGTGGTTTTTTGCCCCTCCATCCCCAAACTCATTTGTTGAAACGTAGTCTTCCAATGTGATGATATCTGGGGGTGTCGCCATAGAAAAATGACCAGGACCCGAGGGCAAAGCCCTCATGGATGGGATTAACACCCTTATAGTAGAGACCTCTGAGAAGTCCCTTACCCCTTCCACCATGAGAAGACACAACACAACACACACACACACACACACACACACACACGCACACACACATGCACACACAGCCACTTATGAACTGGAAAGTGGGTCCTCACCAGACAGAATCTGCCAGTGCCTTGATGTTGGGTTTCCCAGCTTCCAGAAGTATGACCAACATATTTCTGTTGTTAGTTATCCAGTCTATGATATTTTTGTTATATCAGCCCAAACAGATAAGACAGATGCAGACAGAGAAAGCTCCAGAAGAAGCCTTTTAGTTCTGGTGCTGGGAATGCATGACACTCAAAGAGAGTGTGGTCATATCACATTGTTTTGATTTCTTTCATTTATTCCCCTACCCCAGCTCTCAGACTACACTGTGGTAACAGTGGTAGCAGCAGCTTTGACAAGCAAAAGCAGTGATGCCAGCAAAAGCCAAAATCCTCAGGAAGGGGAATATTCCTTTAAGTTTGATGAAACTGTAGTTTCAAAAGGGTGGAGTCCAATCCAATTGCTCTATTTCTCTCTCTGTTCTGGTGTCACCTGGCCCCAAAGACAGTTGTGGAAGTGCACAAGAAAACAGGGTAGCTAAACCAGAGCATGCTGGCTCTGAGAACCAGAGAACTGAAAGAGGAATCTAGGAAACTGGAAATTACTAAGATCATGAGAAAGGAACTTGAGAATATGATTGCTTAAAGTTGCTTATGAACTTCTGGGTGCACACACATAAAGAATTCTATGAACCACTCTGTGGGGGTTCAAAACAAGCTACCCCAAAATGTAACTCAGTGCTTTACAGCAAATTATTTTTGATACAGCAAAATTTGTATCAGCAAATTATTTTGAGCTAAAGGGTAATTATAGCTGTATGCTCAAGAGAAATGTCTACCTGCCTCCCTCTTTAACTATCTTAAAGGACTTGAATTAGGTGCCTTGCCCATAATAAGCTATAATCAGAAATAACTACTTTTGACCTAACTACAGGGCTGGAAAACTTCAATTTACTAAACTTTTGTTCTTCTCATCATGCTGCAATGACCCTTTGAAGCCTCACAGGTGCATTACTTCATCCTTAGTTCAGAACGTCTTGCATACCTCAGTCCCCTTTCTATCTCTAAACCTCTTGTGCATTTTGGGTCTCCAACTCCCTTATGTATGTGGGGTTCCCATAAATGTGTATGTATTAAATTTGGTTATTTTCTCCTACTAATCTGTTGTATGTCTGTTTGATTATTAAGCCAGCTGAAAGAACCTTGAGGGTAAAGGAAAGTTTGTTCCTTCCCCTCCAAGACTTTGAAAACCTAACTAACAGATATTGGACTGGCTATTAGGTGGTGCATACACAACAGAAAATCTGATAGCTCTACAAAATGGTTGAAAAATGAAAGAGACATTAGAACCAAAGCCAACAGAAGGATAATCGGAAATCGAGTTCTGAAGCCAATCACCTTGAAATGACCAAGTGCAATATTGCGATTCCTGAGAAACACAAGATGAGGCAAAAGCAGGTTTACAGATGTTCATATGAAAAACAATACAATAAAATAATAATACAAGAGTAAATTCTGTGGGAGGCTCTCTCTGAAGCATACCCACCCTTTTCTTCCCTCTCAGGCATGCATCTTTACATTTCTCTCCTAAACTCTAAGTGTCCCAGCAAGACTTGCAGTCAGAGGAGGAACAGTCAGCTTGTGCCAGGCTTACCTCCTGAACCTGTCTAAGAGGCCCCCTTTTTCTGCCTTTTTGTTGAGCTAGCAGCAGCCCCACCAAGGTTCACTCCTTTCCTATAACATTTCCAGGGAGCCAAAGCAGAGCACTGTCTAGTCTCTCTCTTATTGCTTCTTCTATCCTAGGCCCTTCCTTGTTTCACTGTCCCTAGGTTTAATAGGCATTCTCTCAAAATCTCCTGGACTCATCTTGTGAAATCATTCCTGCACGAAGTTAAGAACCCACACATTACCAACTGGCCTGAGGCAGGCCTGCTTCAGCCTGGTCCCCTTCTGACAATGGCATGAGTGTGTTGTTTGTGAAAAATTACTGGGCCATAGACTTACAATATCCATGTTTTTTGGTATGTATATTACACTTTAACAAAATCCATTCTAAAAATGTTTTAAAAGAATAAACTCTGTGTTTAATGCACTTGCAACTGTAAATCTGCTTTTGCCACACCCTGTACGTTTTTGGTCTTCACTCATGGTTACTGGCTCACAGTCCACAAAACCCTTGGAATTTCCTGAGCAATATGAACAATAGAAACATCTTTTGTTACAGTATTTGGTCGCTTGCCCTAAATTTCTGAAAATGCCTCAGAGACATAAAGGTGAAATGGGTTTCTTGTTATTCATAACAATCCCCCAACTACTCCAACTGAGTTTGTGTCCATGAGGAAACTCTTGGAAAGCACCTAAGGAGGGCTGGTTGCCAGGGGAACCAATCATGTGTAGAGGGCTGAAACTCTCAATCCCATACCCTAATTTCCTGGAAAGGGAAGAGGGGTCAGAGGTTGAACTGATAACCAATGCTCAATAATTTAATCAATTGTGCCTATGTAATGAAGCCTCCATAAACACCCAAAGGGAGGGAGTTTCAGAGAGCTTTCAGGCTGGGAAACTTCCATGTGCCACCACGCCAGGCCCCAAATTCTACAAGTACAGAATCTCCTTTGTTCAGGACCTTACCCTCTGTATCTTTTAAATCTGCCTGTTGATTCATTTATTTTAATATCCTTTGTGATAAAGGGGTACTCTAGAGAGTAAATGGGTTTCCTGAGTTCTGTGAGCCTCTCTAGTAAATTAATTAAACCCAAGGAGGGGGTCGTGGGAACCTCTGATTTATAGCTAGGTGCTCAGATATACAGATAACAACCTGGACTTGCAATTGTCCACCTGAATTGGAAGGAATCATGGAACCTCTAATTTTTAGCCCCTCAGTCAGAGGCATAGATAACAGCCTGGGCTGGTGACTGGCCTCTGAAGTGGAGAAGAATTTTGCGGGGACTAAGCCCTTAAATTGTGAAATCTGATGCTATCTATCTCTGGGTAGAAATATCACAATTAAGTTGAATTTTTGGACACTATGTTGCTGTATAAGAATTGCTTGTTGGTATAGGGAAGTCCAAATACATTGGAATTGGGTTGAGGAATCACCAAATGGCCTCAAAGATAAATCAACAGAAACAATCTCATGTGAACAACAGAGAGGGAAAGAAGATTTAATAAAAATGAGTAAGGTTACAGCAATCTGTGGGACAATGAAAAAAGATCTAGCATTCATATTAAGGTTCCAGAAGTGGAGAAGAAATAGTATATTTCAGTAAAAAAATTTAACAAAAAATAGTCAAAAGTGTCTTAAATTTAGTAAAGCTAAAACCCCAAAAATTTTTTAAAAGTTCAGCAAATATCAAATGTAATAAAACCAAAAAATTATATGCCCAGACATATTATAATGAATTGCTAAAAACTAAAGATTAAAACAATTATGGAATAGGCAGTAAAACAATACATTACCCTGAGGAAAACAACAATTTGAATGATATGGATTTTTCATAACAGACACTGAGGCAATGACACAACATTTTTAAGGCATGGAAAGAAAATAACTGTTAACCAAGAATTTTATACTGAGTAGAAATATTCTACAGGAAGGAAAGTGAAATAAAGACTTTTTCAAATGAAGAAAAACTAAAATAATGTGTAACCAGGTGACCAACTCAAAAATAATTTTAAAGGGGTTGTTCATGGACAGGAGAAACAAAGCTACAAGGAAACCGGGAACATCAGGAATGAAGGAAGAGCAATAAAAATAGTAAATATCTTTGTAAATATAACAGACTATTCTCCTACTGAGGCCTTTAAAACACATCGCATAGTTCAAAAACATTATAATGTTGTCTGATGGGGTTTTTGATGTATACAGATGTAATTTATAAGACAAATATAACACAAAAGTAGAGGGGTAAAGAGAGCTATACCGTGGTAATGTTTCCATATCCCACTTGAAATGGTGAAATACTGACTCTAAGTTGATTGTGGTTAAGTCAAGTGGGTACATTATAATCAATTCCTCAGATCCATTACTAAAATACTACACAAAAGGATATAGTCAAAATCAAGATGCAACGCAACATTTTCAAGAATGTATGGATATTCTAGTAATACTGTTTATAACTGTACTGCAGGTCTATTATATGCCTAGAATTGGGGATTCTAGACAGAAACCAATAAACACAAAGAAATCTGCTTTAAGGGAGTACATAAGGTATCCTGCTCTTTTCTAAAACTTAAGGTCTAGTTCCATGTTCTGCCACACAATCAAATTAAAACCTCCTGATATTTTAATTTCTATTCTATTTCTATCCCCCCATAGGGGGAATTTCTAACTCTCTATGGTATCTTTCTTTGTTTGTTTCAAGATATAATTTATATATTACAAAACTCACTCTTTTAAAGTGTACAGCTGAGTGACTGTAAATACATCCTCAAGTTTATACAACCATACAACTACATAGTTCCAGAATATCCTAATCAACCCCCTGCCCCCCAAAAAGCCCATACTCATTAGCAATCTCCCCTTCTTGTCTCAGCTCCTGGAAACCAATAATTTACTTTCTGTCTCTATGGTTTTACCTATTCTAGACATTTCATAAAAGTGGAATCATACCATTGGTGGCATTTTATGTCCAGCTTCTTTAACTTAGTATGTTTTCCAGGGTGATTCATGTTGTAGTAAGCACCAGTACTTCATACCTTGTTATGGATGAATAATACTATATCATATGGATACACCAAATTTTGATGAGCCATTCATCAGCTGATAAAAACTAGGGTTGTTTCTAACATTTTAACTATTACAAATAAAGTTTCTATGAACATGTGTGGATACATTTTTGTGTAAAATGATGTTTTTGATTCTTATACCTAGGAGTTGAATTGCTAGGTCAGATATTAAGTAACTGTATGTTTAAAATTTTAAGGAACTGCCAAACTGCTTTCCAAAGCAACTGCACTATGTCATATCACCACCAGCAATGTTTGATGGTTCAAATCCATCTATACACTTAATAACACTTGTTATTGACCGTCTCTCTCTCTTTATAGTCATCCAGGTTGGATCACATTGTGGTTTTTATTTGTATTTCCAAAATAAATTATGATGCTGAGCACCTTTTCATGTGATTGTTGTCCATTTGTATTTCTTCTTTGAACAAATTTCTATTCAAATTCTCTGTTTGCCTTTATTTGGGTTATTTGTCTTTTTATTGTTGAGTTGTAGGAGTCCCTTATATTCTGGGTATGAGACACTTACGATATCTTTGACTAAAGTTTGTAGTGTTCCCAATATGTAAGTAGTCACTGAATACAATCATTTCTTTTCAATGAGTATATATCTCATTTCTTTGATGTAAAATTATCATCTTAGCTCAAGCCTTTGACACCTAGTGCCTAGATTAATCATTAAGCAATATAATTTCCAAATTGATCTATGGCAACAGCTTTCTCTGAGGTCTTCTTTCCTATGTCTTTAAAAGCACCCTTCAAATTATCTTTCATCATGAATTTCTTGATATATGTGGCCTTGTTTATAAAATGTTTTCATTTTTTAGTAATGCCTATATTACACTGAAAACCTTTTATAATTTTAAGGATTGATAATTTTTCAGAATTGAGATATAAAGTTATTGTTTCCTTTTCTTCTAGCACAAGGGGAGAGTAGTACAGAGGAGTAGGTAAGAGAGGGCATCATTATTAAAAATAACTATCTATACTTATAACCTGCCTTAGAAATTTATTTGGATTGATGGAATACTCTTTTAAGTTTTAATTAGAAAGAGGAAGAGACAGACAGTGATGTACTAATATCTTTGATAGCAAGGATATATGGGATAATGGTGAGCTGGTGATGAGTCAAACCGATAAAAGGATGAGGACCTTAGGTCCTCAGTGAATGGGTAAGGAACACACAAAGTACCTAGAACATAAAGGGAAATACATCAAGGAACTTGAGAAAAAACAAGGGATAGCACATTTTGTGTATGAATCTAAAGTCACTCTGGGTCCCATTGACAAAAACCTAACAACATTTTTGTTTTCAACACAGAGGTCACAGGGAAACTCCAAATCATTTCAAGTAACATTTGCGGTGCTTCATAATTACGGCCCAACTTAATCTTAAACTATTTTGTGTAATGGTTCTTAAAATATAGTTTGTAGCAGAATAATTTGGAAATATCTACATATAATAATTCTTGTGCTTCATTGAAAGACATTATAAACCATTTAGTTTTGTAGACCCTGAAATATCAACTTTAACAAGGCCCCTGGATGATTGTGAGCCAGATGTTCTTTTGGAGACTGCTCTAATGACACTACCACATGCTTATTTTTTAAATAATTTTATATTTAAGTATAGTTGAAATATAATACTATATTAGTTATGTTATGTTTAGGCGTAAAAGCTAGTGATTTCCATTTTTATACATTACAATGTGCACATCCCATTAATTTTAGTAATAATCTGTCACTGTGCACACTTATCACAATATTATTGATTATATTCCCCTTCACGTTTTTCACCCATTCCCCCCTCCCCCTACTTTCTGGTAATCATCTCTTAGGTCTCTGTTTCTATGAGTCTATTTGTTTGTTTGACTGTTAATTTTTTTAGATTACACATATAAGTCAAACCATACAGTATTTGTCTTTCTCTGACTTATTTCAATTAGCATAGTATCCTATAGTACTATAAACTTTTACATTTGTCTTTCTGGAGTAGTATTCAAAAAGTATTCAAAGTAGTAGCAATAAATGGGAAACCAAACCTAGCAGGGTAAATGCAAGTATAGGCAGACTTTCTTAATGGTGCAAGTAAAACTGGCATGAGTGTGAATACCAAGCACAAAGTAAGAAAAATTTAGGCATGTATTCTGATAGAGTAAAGATAACTTCAGGGGCCCTGGCTTGTGTGGCTCCATGGACTGAGTGCCAGCCTGCAAACTGAAAGGTAGCTCGTTCCATTTCCAGTCAAGGCACATGCCTGGGTTGCAGGCCAGGGCACCAATTGGGGGCGTGCAAGAGGCAACCGATCGATGTATCTCTCACATATCGGATGTTTCTCACCCTCTATTTCTCCCTCCTTTCCCCTCTCTCTCTAAAAAAAAATAAGATCTTTAAAAAGAAAAGATAACTTGTGGGTACCCCAGAAACAGGCAGGATTGAGCACAGAAGGAGCAGGATTTCTCAAATAATGGAATAAGTTCCATGAGCAAACCCTTTTCTCAGTGAAACAGCAACACCTGTTAGAAGTTATTTTTAATAATAATTTCAAGCCCCTGGAAATTATTGTAAGGGTATATAACAAATGAAAAAAAAAA
>PVKM010043632.1:0-12463 GCA_004027735.1 Carollia perspicillata | reverse complement strand
ATTAACAATTGAGGAGACAGCGGGGGACAGTAGATCAGTGGACGTATCCAACAAGCTGCCTAAGGTCAAACTGGCCAACATTTGACATAGGCAGAGGCAGATCCAGAAAGAAGAAAACAGTCATAAATACAAGAGGCTACTGAGATGAAAGCCACTGTGATTGCACCATGATTTCTGATATTCTTTCCTGCATAGTTTTTAAACATTTATTTCTTGTCCAGAAAGTTTGTACATATTGGGTCACATTTTATACTATACTATATCTCAATTTACATATTTTGCCCTTTCCTGCTCTCAGCCCATTTTACTTTCCTCTTTCCTCACATTTTTTAAAAATATATTTTATTAATTATGCTATTACAGTTGTCCCTTTTTTCCCCTTCACTCCCCTCCAGCCTGCACACCCCCTCCCACCCACATTCTCCCCCTTAGTTCATGTCCATGTGTGATACTTATAAGTACTTTGGCTTCTACATTTCCCACACTACTCTTGCCCTCCCCCTGTATATTTCCTCCCTACCATCTATGCTACTTATTCTCTGTACCTTCCCCCCTCTCTCCTCCTCCTGCTCCCCTGTTGCTAACCCTCCATGTGATTTCCATTTCTGTGGTTCTCTTCCTTTTCTAATTGTTTGCTAATTTGCTTTTGTTTTTGCTTTAGGTGCGGTTGTTAATAATTGTGAGTTTGCTGTCATTTTACTGTACATTTTTTTATCTTCTTTTTCTTAGATAAGTCCCATTAACATTTCATATAATAAGGGCTGGGTGATGATGAACTCCTTGAACTTGACCTTATCTGAGAAGACTTTATCTGCCCTTCCATTCTAAATGAAAGCTTTGCTGGATAGAATAATCTTGGATGCAGGTCTTTGCCATTCATGACTTTGCATACTTCTTTCCAGCCCCTTTTTGCCTGTAAGGTCTCTTTTGAGAAATCAGCTGACAGTCTTATGGACACTCCTTTGTAGGTAACTGTCTCCTTGTCTCTTGCTGCTTCTAGGATTCTCTCCTTCATTTTAATCTTGGGTGATGTAATTATGCTGTGCCTTCTTGTGTTCCTCCTTGGGTTCAACTTCTTTGGGACTCTCTGAGCTTCCTGGACTTCCTGGAAGTCTACTTCCTTTGCCAGATTGAAGAAGTTGTCCTTTATTATTTGTTCAAATAAGTTTTCCACTGTTGCTCTTCCTCTTCTCCTTCTGCTACCTCTATAATTTGGATGTTGGAACATTTACAGATGTCCTGGTAGGAGGGGTGGAGATAGGCAGCCAGGCAAAGAGGACTCAAGGCAAGGCAGTGGCTGGCAGACCCAGTGAGGCAGTGGATTGTGGAGTGGGGTGAGCAAGGTTGCAGATGGCTGGTAAGGCAGTAGCAGAAGGACCCAACGAGGTGGCGGATTGTAGACTGGGCGGTCCCACATTTGTGCGCAGAGAAACAACTGGGGAGCAGGACAGACTGTGCAACCCAGGGCCCCAGCCCAGGGAAATAAAGCCTCAAACCACCAATTGAAAATGCCTGCGGGGGCTGAGGCGGCAGTAGGAGAAATTCCCAACCTCACAGAGAGTTCATTGGAGAGACTCACAGGGTCCTAGAATGTACATAAACCCACATAGGAATCAGCACCAGAAGGGCCCAATTTGCTTGTGGGAAGCAGAGGAAGTGACTGAAATCTGGCAAAGAGCAGAGCAAGTGCTATTGTTCCCTCTCAGACCCTTCTCCCACATACAGTTACAACACAGCGCCCTGGGTTACCCTGCCCTGGTGAACATCTAAGGCTCCACCCCTCACCACATAACAGGTGAGTCAAGACAAAAAAAAAAAGGCCCAAACAAAAGAACAGATCAAAGCTCCAGAAAAAATACGACTAAACGATGAAGAGATAGCCAACCTATCAGATGTATAGGTGAAAACACTGGTGATCAGGATGCTCACAAAATTGGTTGAATTTAGTTGCAAATTAGATGAAAAAATGAAGGCTACACTAAGTGAAATGAAGGAAAATGTACAGGGAACCAATAGTATGGGAAGGAAACTGGGACTCAAATGAATGGTGTGGACCAGAAGGAAGAAAGAAACATTCAAGCAGAACAGAATGAAGAAACAAAAATTCAAAAAAAAAAAAAAAATAAGGAGAGGCTTAGGAACCTCCAGGGCATCTTTCAACGTTACTAGTTCTTTTTCTAAAACAGTATCATTCCCCCATAATGACTCCTTTTTTTGTGTGCAAAAATTTTTAATTCCTCCATTCTTATATGAATACTACCAAGTACTATAAGAGATGGGGAGATGTAGAGTTACTTATCCATTTTATAGATGAGAGGACAGAAGCTTAGAAATCAAGTTGATTTATCCAACACCATAAATCGAAAGACAGTACCAGGATAAAAAACTGAGAACTCCTGACCCTCACTCCAGAGAGCTGTTTCCCTACCAGGTCTTAGGAACTTTGACGACATTTCCCCCATTTCACATGCTTTACTCTCTCCTCCATCACATTCCTCTCAATGAAACAATAAAACAAAATAAATAAAATGAATATAATTCCTGTGGTCACTTAGGTTATCAAACTTTACTGAATAGCACACATTTTTGTTAAATCTTTTACAATAGTATCTTTTCCTTCCATGAATTGGTGCCAACTATTTTAACTCAATCTCTCTAAACAAATATATCTCTCTTTGTATACCTTTAGAGAGAAAAATAGAGTCTTCATCCTGTCACTAGAAAAGGAAAAATTTGTATTCAGATTTCAGGCATGTTTTCCATGGTTGATGGAATGTTTAACACAATATTCAACTTTGTAAAGAAGGAAGAAAGCATTACTTACATAAAATTAATGTTATCAATTTGGATAATAATTCAGTATACTGGATATGAAAATTAGAATTACAGTAATACCTCGGTTTTCAGTTCAGAACTCATCAAACCCTGTACTCATCACTTTTTGACAAGAAAAAATTGTTTCAGCACTCGGTGCTTGCTTGGGACTCATTGTACTTGCTAGAACTTGTATGAGTCACAACTCCACCCTGCAAGAGAAGTTCTCCATCATTCAGTATTTATCGGTCTGAGCACTCATCACAAGTTTTGGAACAAAATAACAATAAGTAGTGAGGAACCACTGTCTATCATAAGACTAGCTATCATTGAAATAGTGACCTCTGCAATGCCAAAACATTAATGAAATTAAACATTAAGGACGGTGTTGTTTTACAGAGATTTTTTCTGCAGCTCACTTCCCCATCCCCTTCATGTCTCTGCTAAGACGCAGTCTATTAGTACTGTAGGAAATTACTGTTCTCTTAAGAGTTGAAAGAGTACACATATCAATAAAAGCCATTTTAAAGAATTTGAGTGTTTATTATTGTTAAAGAAACCCAAAGCTAGGGAAGTGGAAACAAATGAACCGTGCATTGAATGGTTTTAGAAATATGTCACCCTCACCATTTTTCACACGCTCAGAGAACAGTGATCCTCTTCCTCACTGAGGAGTGTAGTAGGTAAGGCATTGTGCCAATGATGCTTCTTTAAGCACAATGAAGATGGTGGTTAACATAATCTTCGTCTTTGTGACTACAGTGGGTGGTTTTGTATAATTGCTTCCCAAGTCTCAGGAGACCGATTGAACTGTTAATAGTGAGTAGGAAAGAGTTCACTGAGGTTTCCAAGGGGCTTGGATAGAACAAGAGGTTTTGAAATAGATTCCTTCATCTTCCAATTTACTGGTCTGCTATTGGAGAAGTCTTGCTCAATCTCTTTCTTTTCTGTAGCGAATTCCCACAAGAAGTCAAGCCACAAATTGAGCTACTTTCTGAGCTTCTTAAGTCACTTAAGACTTTTAAGAACTTACTGCAGAAAATCTCCCCAGACAGGTTAGTGTATCATTTATATAATTGAAATAATGGCCTATTAGTATGATTGTTCAGAAAATTAACCCATTCACTTCCTCCTATGGTATGAACCTTGGTTTAAAGGGAGTGTAAGCCATCTGTCCAAGAACTAGAAAACAAATTCTTCTATAATTATCTTCCAGGGAATTTGCCCTAAGCTGCACCTGATAAACCTAAAATCCTGTTCCAAGAAGATGTTAATTTTTATTATTAAATCAAAATGACCTTTTTTCTAAGCATATTTTAAAATATACTTGTTTTCTGTGATATTTCCTTGTGACTCATGACAGAAATAAAAGTTTGTATTCTCAGACACAGGTTATATTAAAAAATAAGTAAAATCACACCTTTAATGACCTCAATATTTGTAAGTCTTGAAAAACAGAGGTAGAGACATGTATGCAGATATCCTCAAATCCTTGAAGGAGACATGAGTAATTGAATGATTATGTAAAACAGGGCCAGTTTTTAAAGCTTTATGTTTTAGATCACACGCTCAGAATAAAAACAGCAAAAGGCATAATTTTCATCTTTGTCTCACCATATTCAAAGGGTTGTTTAAATTAAGTAAATGAAATAAAAATTAATAAGAAGGCTATGACCTATGCATAAAATAAAACCAAGGCTTATGAAGCAGCTGGGCCCACAAATCAATTGCTTCTGCTAAACTGAGTTCCAGTAAGTATCAGAACGTACCCACAAGAAAGAATATGATAGAACAAATGTTTGTAGACATCACATGCTTCTACCCAGGGTATAGTAGGTCAGAAATGACACTAACCTCAGATTTACCATCTCGCCTGAAAACTGCCAAATTGCACCTTGAAATGTGATTACGCAAAATATAGTTCAATCAAATGGATGTTAAATGTTTAATGCAAAATATTAAGAAAATACACATAATCTTGTAACAATGAACATGGGTTTTTAAAAAATATATCTTATTGTTGTTCAGGTATAGTTGTCTGTATTTATGCTCCCCCACCACTCCTCCCACCCCAGCCATCCCCACCTCCCTCCCCTGATTCCACCCCCCTTGGTTTTGTCCATGTATCCTTTATAGTTTGAACATGGGTTTTAATTCAGGCTGAGCCAAGCAATCACCTTTGTGATTATGTGAACTCTAGCACTAAGCTAGCTCTGGCAAATATGCATACATATTGCCTCGTTCAAATACCTTAATTGGAAATCAGGATCAGATCTAGGTTGCTACCTTTTTGACAATGTTCTGAGTTAAAGGACCAAAGGAATGCACATGATCATCCATGCTCATACACAGTATGGATTTACCCCACATTTCCTTCTCAGGATGCTATATGGGCTTGGGCTCCAAAAGCTGTATACACACTAAAATAACTCTTAGGCTGTAGGAATTGCTCTAAGAGATAAGTGGAAGGAAGGCAATTCCATAAGGAAAGATGGTAACAAAAAAGGGTACTGTACATAGAGAATCAAGAACCCTTTTTTCATTTCAGACAACAGTTACAGCTATCCTGTCAATAGGAGATTGACATCACACTGCAATAAAATAGCACAAAACAAAAAAAGTAAAGTAGTATGTAGAAAGTAAATGCATCTGAAATTTCAGCAGGCCCTAGTATACACTGAGTTCAGTCTGGCCCTCTATGGTATAGGAGTTTGTACTGCTGTTGTGAGTATAGACACATAGTGCCATACAACATTTTACCCCTGGTTCTTCTATTATCTGCACATTTTGGACCACCCCCCTTACAATTTATGGTTTTGTGCTATTGGAAGGGAAAACACACTAAAAATCGTGGAAGGTTTAGTGTGCATTAGAACTTCTTTAGTACTCACTTATGATCTTCATTCAATAAAATCACAAAAATCTATAGGCTTGACTCAGAGGCAAACTGAGATGGGGGTGGTAGGAATAGTCAGGCAACAAGAAGTGCACTGTCTGTAAGGAATTTCAAAAAGAAACAACAAAAAGTAATCTGTGAAGAAATTTCATCACAACCATACGATGGTAACTCTAAACAATGGCAGATAAAAATATTCTTCCTCCAATAATTTTTTGTTGATCCAAGTCAAAAGCTAGCAAACTTTTTCTGCAAAGGGCAAGATAATGAATATGTTATTGATTATTGATTTTAATTTTTAAATTTTTTTAGAGAAAGGGGAACAGAGGGAGAGAAACATCACAGTGAGAGAGCAACATCCATTGGTTGCCTCTCACAAGCATCCCGACCAGGGACTGAACCGGCAACATAGGCATGTGCCCTGACTGAGAATCAAACTGGACTCCTTTTGCTTTTTGCGATAACACACAACCAGCTGAGCCACACCAGTCAAGACCAGATAATAAATATTTTAGACCTTACAATCCACATGGTCTTTGTTGAAGTTACTCAACTATGCTATAGCATGGAAGCAGCCAAATTCCCTGGACAGTATGTAAAATATTGTCATTTAATAAGTGATTTATAAAAATAGGAATCTGGACAAAGTTGGCCTGAAGGTCAAAGTTTACTGACCCCTAGTCTAAGTTCTAAACAATTGCTGTAATTACTGTTCAGTTTTAGTAATATATATATTCATATACTTTAAGGTTATTTTATCCCTTATCCTTTAACCAATGTTGTAGTCTCCAGGGAAATGAACCCAGAAATCCCAAATTATGCAGTAGGACTCTGCTACATGCAGATTCAGTTATACACATTCACTTCAAGTGTAAGTTCATAACAGGAATCATTCAAGTTCATGTCAAGCATACTTAATGCATCCTACTCCTATAGTATTGCCTATTCTTTCATTTAAAGAGTACACTTACAATAACCTTCATGGGCTTTGTAAATGTTACAAATTATATAATAGACATTTAAAATACATTTTTCAACAAAGATATTGTAGGGAAAATTTCCAAATGTACAGACATTTGAAAAATTGATCCTGAAGAAATAAAGAGATCTATGTTATGGAAATTTCTGAAAGTTATGATAAAATAAGACTTTCATAAGTTTGAGCTAAACTTATGCTTAACTTTAAGAGTTTTCTTATTAGCATTTATATTGCTTCTTGAGAAAAAAACTTTTGAAATAAAATTAATTAAATATGTTATTTGATAAACTTTGAACAAATATAGATCACTAAATGTGACTAACTTGTTTACTGAGGATGAATAGACAAATAACATTAAGTTTTACAAAACAGTTGACAAATTCACAGAAGTTAAAGCCTCTGAACAGAAATTCTGATGTCATTGCTTGGTATGGCAACAGGCCAATTAGTGTAGAGGTACAATATTTTACCCCCTTTGAAACAGGTAATGTGTTTAAATTCTATCTCTTATCATATTTTTATTTTACATTGTAATTTTAATTTGTATATTTATTTATAATTTTATTAACAGCATGGATATACATGTAAAATACAGTAAGATTTTTACTGCTTGCTTTTTTAATTTTGTCATGTAGAGGAAGAAGTTGTTAAAAGTTATTTACTTTGAATGTCAAACAGGTTAAGTATGCCCCTAAGGCAAAGAATAGTTTTATTGCATAAATGAAAGAAACAGTGAAAAAATGATTTGTCCAAGACCAGCCAGGAGATAAATTAAGCTTGATTTCAAAACTAGGCATAATTATATGCCACAAATATTGTGCTATGTCATGATTACCAGAATATACCAAGGGCTGTTCTTTAGTGAAAACCTGAATGAGAACATGAAAAGCTAGCCCTTGATTTCCTGGTCTGTGTTCCACTGAGAGTTTAGTAAATCCAAATTGGACTGAAAAGGCACAGGAGTCAATACTTACAAATTCACTGGTCCAGCCTTTTCCAAACTGGATCTCCCTATTCATCTTTTTAATTATGTAATGTAGTACTAATAGTTTTTACTTTATTTGCCCATTTTGACTGTTAGCATCAGCCAGCTACAGCAGTGTGCTGGTCCAAGAGAAAGTGCATAGACATACATGCAGCATACACACACAACACATACCACACACACACTCCAGAAACACATCGCATATGCATATTATATATACCACACCACACATATCACACACATACACACAACACATACCACACATATTGCACAGACCCATACATATTTATCACACACCACACATACCACAGACAAATCACATGCACATATATCACATGCACATGCACCAAACCACACATACCACATACATCAAATGCCACATGTACTACAAACATGCGTGTATGACATGCACACACCATGAACATATACATTACACACACAGCACACACTATACACTCCTTACTCCTGAAGCCAAAAACTCCAGTACTTTAGTAATTCGCATTTTGTAACTAGGTATATCTGTGCTTATCAGTATTGTGATTTCTACTTAGCTAATTAAACCTAGGGAAATTAGTGTGTTTCTCTCGATTTCTTTCAAAGCCCATTTTTCTATCACAACTTAATTGAGTTATTAGGCTGCAATAAAGACAAATTAAGATTCCTGATTATGTTTTCCTTTCTCAGGAAAGATATTGACACTGTAGTTCCAGTTACATTTGAATTGTCACTTTACAGAGGTATAGTCAGTACTTGTAATTACAAGACTTAATTTTCTGAATTGGTTTGATTCATATGTTGTATTAATCAATTTTCATATACAGTTGGTTTTATTAGAATTCTAAAATAAAATATTGAGTCAAGAACCCCAATTTTTATTTTAAAAACTCCTCAAGTATTTTTATGTGTCAATAACCCTTCTTTATCAACTTTTTAACTACCACTAAAAATCCATGTGTGCAACTTTGAAGAATCTTTCAGTGATTTGGCTAAAGTTAGCTACATTTCTGTAGCTATTTATTGGAAATACTACTCTTGATAAACGTACTTCTGCCATATAATGCCCAAAAGCCTTTAAATGCAACTCTTATTTATCCAGCCAAGTCCCTCTCCAAACTCTTGTCCCTGATTTGCATTTAATAGTAAATATTACCATACATTCAATAGTTTAGATTCAAAAGACTCTTTCATATCCATTGAATCAACAGCCCTCTAAGAAACAAGACTTATCCTTCTTATAGTATTTATGTGTTTACACAGGACTTTGGTGTTTATGTTTATTTTCTAATAATAAAAATAACTGAAAGTAAAAGTGTCATTAAAACTTTCTGAGTGTTTACTAAATGCCAGGCTTCGCATTCAGTATTTTACGTGTGTTATCTAACTTAAGTTCACAAGTTTATGAGGTCGACAGTGCTATTGCCTTCCTTTAACAGATGTGAAAACTGAAACAAAAAGAGGTTGAATACTGTACCTTTTCCTGGGTCACACAACTACATCTGTAGGACTCTAATACAGTCTGTCTGACAGGACTGGTGTTAACATTTTCCACAACTCAAACTTTGGAATCAGAGAGAGTAAAATCAAGGCCACATAAAGGATAAATGGTAGGTTCGAGATGTGAATATAGGTTTCCCAATAAACCAGTAAGAACTGAAACAGCAGAGTGAAGCAATTCCCTTACAACTAAAGTATTTGATATTGGGTTCAATAATAAAAACCTAATCCTAAATCTCCAAGCTCAAGGCTCCATGATGCATTGGTTAATCCTTGGATAGATGGGAAGGGAGAGTATTACCTCTGGCCTACATTTCCCAAACAAAGTCTCCTCTTTTGGGAGATGTTAATAAGATGTGGCCAAATACATTTGGGGATTATTGTATAGTACACCTCACCCTTAGTGTTTCATGATATGACTGTAACATACAAAAGTTTTTGAGAACTCACACAGAAAAGATGCTTTCTTACTTGTGTTTAATCGATGCTGCCCACATTTAGTGGGTCACAGATTCTATTTGTGCAGATAGAATAATGGCACCTCCAAAATGCCCAAGGCTTCATCCCCAGAAATTTTGATTATGTTATGTCTTATAGCAAGGGAAAATTAAGGTTGCAGATGAAATTAAGATGTTTAATCAGCTAACCCTGAAATGGGGAAATTATCCTTGATTACCTTGTGGGCCCATAATTATCACAAGGGTCATTATAACTGAAAGAAGGAAGCAAAATAGAGTCAGAGAGAGATTTAAAGATGCTACCCTACTGGCTTTAAAGATGGAAGATGGCCTAGACATGGGGTCAGCTTCTAGAATTGGGAAAATGGCAAGAAATGAATTTTTGAGTCTCCAGAAGCAATACAGCCTTGTAGACACCTTGATTTTAGACCACTTAGACTTTAGAACACTTGGACGAAGTTTTGGACTTCAGTCCTCCAGTACTATAAAAGAATACCTCTTTTTCTGTGTAGTTTTAAGGCACTCATTTTAAGGTAATAAAATGTGCTGTTACGGCAGCAAATAGGAAACTAATACACCAATTTTCTAGTAACAGCTATTGTCAAATTTAACTTGGGAAATAAATGATCTAGTCTATCACTCTGGCTTAAAGGGACACATCTTGAAAGCCCGGGGAAGATGAAACTCTGATGTTTTAATGTAGTGCTTTTCAAATTTTACTGTCCAGGAATGGTGTAGGTAAATTTAAAAAATCCAGATTCTAATGTGTCAGGTGATGCTGCTGCTGGTAGTCAGATGTTCACACGCTGAGTAGCAAAGTTTAAAGAAAACCTGAAAAATTATCTCCAGCCTCCTTAGGAAAACTTTAGTAAAAGGAAATCCATGAAGTTCCAAAAAGAAAACGTCTGGCTGCAGATAAATGATCCTGGAAATCGATTTGCAGGCATTAGTACATCCATCAGTATTTACGACACAGACATCTTTCTAAAGAAAGGGGATAGAGGGAAACAGTCACATTTCACAGAGCCCTCTCATTTCTAACAATTTTAAAAACATCTGACTCACTAATAAGATGGAGAGGTATGAGGCACAAAAGGAGGCTTTATGAAATAGTCTCAATTTGATCACAAAGTCATATAAAATACCTGTTTTAGTACTGCAAACAGAATTAGATTTAGATAAATAAAACAATAAATTAAAAAACGAATCTGGGGATTTCTGCCTTATTCTCTTTAAAAAAACTATATTTTAAAACAAATTTTATTTCCAGTGTCTCATACCTGCTTTGGAAACACCCAAATGTATAGAACCAGAAAGCCTCATCAATTGTCTTCCCTTGTAGCTAGCTGCCTGAGAGGAAAAAGAGCTTCAGTAAATTGGAGGATGCCAAGGAGAACCATTTTCTACTATCTCTGCCAGCACAAAGAAGAACAGATGCTTTTTCTCCTTTCAGAAAAGTATTAGTGTCCGTGAAAGGTGCCAAGTCCCTAGAAATGAGTGCATTCTCCTTACCTGAAAGTGTGGCAATGGTGATAAAAGCTTTTCATATACTTGATCAGTCCCAGAAGAAAGCTCATTTCTAGACTAATTCTATGTAACTCCTTTTATAAGGAGATGGACTTACAGACTAAACCATTAGCAAGCTGTCAGTTGAGGTACTTTAAAAATTAACTCAAAATCCATCATGTCATGCCACCAGAAACTCTTGTTTTACTATCACCATGTGTATCCAGTGCTATAGGATTTATGAAGCACTTTATAGTAATAAGTAGTTATTGGAAACACTTTCCTGAGTTCTTACTATGTGCCTGGCACTGCTAGTCTCTGTATCAGTGCTCTCTGTGTGTTTTATCATATTGACTTCTCAGGACAGCCTAGAAAGAGGTACCATTGTCATTTCAGTTTTGCAGATATACACGCTGAAGCAAAATGTCATCACATGGATCACATATGTTGCCAAAGGTCACAAAGCTAATTAGCAGAGAAGTTGGGATTTGAATCTAAAAGACTGGTTTCAGAGTTCACTCATTTAACAAAAATATGACATAATTATTGTCACAATTCCAAGAAATAGAAAATTGCGCTTACCCAATGATGAAGCCGATATGCCAAATGTCACAAGAAGTCATATTTAAATGTAGCGTACTACTTTCAGAGACCAAGATTTTCGTTGGTCTGATATACTGGCTCAACATGCTACTTTTTACTGAGTGTTGCTAGTGTAGATAAATTCAACTTCACCCACAAGAACAGAGGATGGGTAAGCTCTTCTGTGCTTAAGGAAGATATAAAATGCTATATATTTCTGGCTTTCTAATTAATCAGTAAGTTAGCTTTTATTTTAACAAAGCAAGCATATCTATGACAGTTAGGAATGTGTCCCAGGCCTTAGACGATATTCATACTGGCAAGGTTGGTTCCTTTGTGATCACCTGTCTCCCTTGCTGAATCCCAGCTCATGGTAAGGTTTTATAGGTAAGGGCATAGGCCATTGTTTTTCTAAATGAAGACATAGTCCAAACATGGCCATGTGCTTGGTAAAGCTGGCTCCCAGCAAAGTGAGGGGGAACATAACCACAACTCCATTAGCATTTCAGAACAGCAGTTATTTTGGTTTCAGTGAAGATAAACCAACTCGAGCTTGCTTTCTCTCTCTCACACACACAGACACAGATAAACACACATGGACATACATACCACATAGGTATAAAGTCCTTGATGAGCACCATGGAAACAGTGTTCAGCTGGGTCTTTCAGAACTGAAGATAAAAAGGCATGAAGGCCTCAAGGAGCTACTCCTTACCTACTCTTTTTTGTTCACTTTAGGGCAGCTTGAT
>PVKM010043631.1:0-12535 GCA_004027735.1 Carollia perspicillata | reverse complement strand
ACCTCAAGGGGAATCTCTGGTAAAGGGAGAAAGCAATAAGGGCATGGGCCACACGCTTCCACTCCTTCAAACAACCAACCAATCCTCTTTCCCCACTAAATGTTTCCATAAAAACCCACATTAGATTAAGATGGAAGTCATAACTGCCTCTTTCCATGAGAAGTAAGGCACTACTTAAAATTTTCAGATGTATTTCCTCATAGTAAAAATCTCTGAGGAGGCCCTGGGTAACTACTGCTTTGCACTGACCAGAATGTAATTAGTGAAAAAGAAACTGCTGGTGAAAAATGGGAAAGGACTTGTCAAAGGCCAAAGAAATGGAAGAAAAGGTCAAGGTGGCTGGCGGATGTCCGAGTGACTGAAAGCAGGTGAGCACCTGCAGGAAAGCAACCCTGCGATGCCTCTTCCAGGGGGCACTCCTGGGTTCGACAGGCAGAAACGTCTCAATTCTGAAAGTCTTTTGTAAAGAACCCACACAGAATGTTTTGCTCTGCATTATTATTGTTATGTCTTTCCTCTTCCTTAATAAGCTAGAAGCTATTTTCAATTAAGGGAATATTTGAAACACATACACAAACACACACAGAGAGTTAACAGCAGGAGCCTATGCATCTACAATCCAGAATTAACAATGTAAACAAGTGCTAATATGTTTGCTATATTCGCTTCAGATCGTTACAAACTAAACATGACAGAGTTCAGGTCTGCGGTGTCCTCCTCCTCCATCCCACGCACCGTCCTCACCCGAGCCGTCCAACAGGCATGCTGTTCCCAGACCCTCAGCTTCATCCTCTGCAAGCAACTGAGCTCATCAAAGACCAGGGCCCTCCTCCCACCTCCTCCAATTTTTCCTTTTTACACTGACTACCTGATACCCTAAATAAGCTACTCTCAGAAGGGGGATGACCTGACAATGTAGAAAAGGTGCCAGGTGAGGTGCAGGCTCCTCACTCTGGGTGACTGTCATGTCCCTCCGATGTGTGTATTTTACTGCACACGTGCATATCTATAAACAGCACACAGTACTGCTCGTTCATGTAAAGTTGAACTTAGATACCTATGCATATCTGTCTGCAACTTACTGTTATTCAATGTTGTCATTTTGTAGACGCATCCATTTTAACACAGGTAACTCAGTAAATTCACTCTCACTGCTACAAGTTGCACTTGTGATCTCATCGCAATTCTCTGATCCACCCCACTACCTACGGCACTTGGGTTGCCTCCTCCTTACTGATATTACCAGTGATGCTCACGGGGCATCCCTGAGCGCCTCTCCAGGACACAGAGTGGGAGGAACTGCTGAGTCGTAGACCTGTGCCCATCTGTGGCTTTCCTTCCAACTGGTGGGAGACGAGAACATCCTTTTATCCCACACCGCCATCAATATTTGTCATTATCCACTGTAAATTTGGGCCATCTATGGGGGTTGAAAGAATAACCCCACTGTTGATTCTACTTGCATTTCCGTTATTACCAGTAGGCTGAACATTTTTTTCCAAATATTTTCTCAACATTTGGGTTTTTTTCTTTGGTGACTTGTCTGTTTATATCTTTATCCTTTTTATTGCAAGCTTTTTTCTTTCTAGCACTATTATCATCTTTATTGTTAATACTATCATGTTAAAGTTTTGACTGATATTCATATTATTCCTTCAGTATTCCCTCCCTTTCTTCCTTCCTGTCTCTTTTGCCCTCTCTTTAGAATTTGCCTGGTAAGCCCTTTCTTAAAACCCCTGTATCTAAACTTCCCACGTAATTATATTTCATATGTCTCTCACAGAGAGCAAAAGGCTACATTAAAAACGTCTGAAGGTATTTATATTTAACAGTTTAGTTTTACTGTTTTCATTGATCATAACTGATATATTTGAAAGTTTTTCCTGCCATTTTAACTTTCTCCCCTCCTCCTTTCTACTTTCCTTCCTTCTTATTCAATTGATACAGTTTTTTAAAGATCCCCCTCTTTGCTCCTCAACTGGGTTTGGAAGGTATACATTCTATTTCTACTCTTCAAATAGCTAAGTTATGAACTTGCATACTTAAACACCTAAAGTTAATCGATAGCTTTTCCATGAGAAACAGAAAAGTGTAGCATATATTTTCTTTGGTCTACTGCTTTCCATCCTACTTGTTAATCTCTTTATTTAAATTCCAACTTGGTTTCAGATCACCCCTGAAATCTGTCTCTCTCACACCCATACCACGTCTGGCTGGAGTTACTGAAGTGTTTCTCTGGCCACAGTGCTTCCTGCATTTCCCTCCCTACTTCACTAAGAAATCAAACCTGTTATTCTTGAATAACAGTTTAAAAGCTGGAGATTCCTAACCTGATAGGTAATTTCCTTCAGTATGCTGAAGATGGTATTCCACTACACCTGGGCCTTTAACTGATTGCTGCTTTTGGGAAATACCTTCCTAATCTAATCATCATTCTTTTATAGGTAACCTGCATTTTCTCTTTGGTAGCTTACACAATTTCCTCTGTTAACGTGACGTGTGCAGTGTCAGTGGGAAGTGCCTGGAGGAGACTGGCTCTTACTCCTGCTCAGGACTTAGCGTCCTTCTTTGATTTGAAGATGTGGGTGTTTCTTCAGTTCTGAGATGTTCTTAGCCATTGTTTTCCTAACAACCTCCTGCCCATTTGTGCTACTTTTCCTTGTTGAACTCCTGTTGGCAGTGTGTTGGACCTTCTCATCTTGTCTTCCATGTTAACCTCCCTTTCAGATTACGGTTTTTTTAGAACCACGTGGCGCCGCATTCTAGGTGAGTGTCTTAGATCTATTTTCTAACTAGTATTGTTTCTTTTCTCTGTCCGGTCTACTGGATGTCTACAGTGTTTTAATCACAATGGTAACATTTTTATGTCTAGGTGTGTAGATAAGCTTCTTCCTCAAACATTTGTTATTTTGCACAAGATACTTCTTACTTTGTGGTTAGTATATCTCCTTTCTCTAAATTATATCTATCTATTTTTTTCTAAATACGTTTAATACATTCCTTTTACAGTTTCTCCCGTCGCGTTGAACTGAATTTTTGGAGATGCCTATATGCATGTCTGACGTGCACTGTTTGGGCGCGCATCTGCCTTCTGGGAGATTCCCAGGAACACTGTCTGTGGAAGGGGCTCTGGAGGAAGCCTTAACACTTGTGACTGTCGGGGGGACGCGCGTTTCACTTGTTGTGGACCAGCTTTTATGCTAGTTTCTCAGCTTCATGCTTTCTGCGAGATTTGCAGCGTTTAAATTTAGACTCCACACTAGATGTGCGGGCTTGTGCTTCTTCTTTCTCTCCGCTTCCTTGCCATGTCCCTGGGCGGGCGGGCGGGCTGGCTTGTGGAGTTTCACTTTCCTTGTTAGCAGACAGAGAAATCTTTACAGAGCCCTGGCTCGATGCAGGGGGCTCTATTTCAGGCGCAGCCTCACTGGAGCTTCAGTTCTCGTCTGCTGTTCCTGTCGGGGTTCTCGTACCAGCCCAACGGCACTTGCTACTGTCAACAGTTTGCGGGCCAACTGCAGCTTCAGCTCCGAGTGAAGCCACTCTGGCTGTGAAGTCCCTGTTTTTGCACTGTGTTTCTTCTGCGCTTGGCTGTATACGTACGGCTTTTTTTAAATACAGAATTTCTATGTGTTTAGAGGGGAAAAAAGGGCTCAGTTCAGTTCCAGCGTTCTGATCGCTGACTACAAGCTTCTGAAAGGCAGGCTCCGTGCCTGACTCGTCTTTCTGAACGTCCAACAGAATATGACAGACACGTGCCATGCGCCAATCCTTGTTCAACGAAGACTGCGTGAGTGGATGAGAGAGAGAAAGAAAGGAGAGAGAACAAGTGAAGACAACTAAAGGAACGGAAGACACAGATTTGCCTATGCTGATGAGGATTAGAGAAAGATAATACTGAAGACTTCCGGGAAAATTAAATAAATGGCTAATGAAATAGAGGTGGCATTTGTAAAGTTCTCAAAAAGTTTCTCTCAAAAAGTTTCTCGAAAAGGAAGAGGTTTAGATGGTGTAAAATGGGGTGAAGCAGATCGCTCATCAGGATGCCCGTGGATACAACACGACAGGCGTCTGGTTCTGGGAGGCGGAACAGGCACCCCTGGCTGTGCCACAGGAGACCCTAGGGATGCGTGGCCCACCGGCCCTTCCACGTGCTGGCTTTGTGAGCCTGTGGTTGTGTTGCTCCCGAGACCCAGGCTTGTCCTGTGTGAAACGGGGACATTAAGAATAGTTCCAACCTTGCAGGGACGTAGGAGCCAACTGTAGAGAGCTTCTTGAATTAGAAAGTACTGTACATGTGTTAGCTATTTCTTTAATATAATGGAAAGGATAAAATGCTTCTTAGAAGAGCAATGATCATTTTGGTTAAAACAAACTAGGAAGTAATCAAATTTTTAAAGTGACTTTTCAAGAAAACACTACTGTGTTATCACTATTGTCATCGTTCGCATGTGCAGGATGGGAAAACAAGAGGACCACCAGAGAGCACCCGGGTGTTCAGGGAGGGGGAAGGGACCCGCCTGGGGCAGGACATGAGAGCTAAGTGCCTCTGTGTCCAAGCGTTCTCTTACCGGATGTGTGAACAAAGCATCCACACAGGATGCAGCTCAGTTGAAGAGACCTCAGACACCACCTGAGAGTAGGTGAGAGTGCTAACGTGTGGCGACACCCCTGGGGAAGGCCTTTTTTGCCACTTCACTCTGGACAGCATCTCTATGTCTTGAGGTGGCACCTGGGTGACTGGCCTCTGTGGTCTTCAGAGCTACGTCGAAGGGAGGGAGTGCCTACTAGGCACCAGAGCTCAGGTTCTTCTTGCCAATGGTCACGATGCTTCATGAAGAGTTATCCTCAGGTTCATGACCAGGAAAGCTAGGTCCATGGTGTGGCCAGGACCCAAAACCACGATTATTTCCTTCAAAGCTCATGCCTGGTATCTGTGTGATTGTTTGTGTTTCATTTGGTTTGTTTTATTTTTTTAGAGTGCACGTATAAGTGAAATCATGCAAGAACCAAGTAGGGGCTGCCAGAGCAGGAGTGGGGGAGGAAACAGGAAGAAAAGGGGGAGGGGATTACAAAGTGCAAACCTCCCGTTATGAAACTAGTCCCCGGGAAGTCATGAAGAGCACAGGGAACACAGCCAGTGACGTCGCAGTGACCACGCACGGTGACAGATGGGTGCACTTATTATGGTGGCCGCTTTACCAGGCATGCAAATGCTGAATCACTATGCTATGTACCTGAAACTGATATTGTATGCCAACAATAATTACAGGACTTAAAAAAGTAAAATAAAGAACTTATGCCTTTCCTTCTCTCCAAGCTACCAGCCAAACAGTTTTTAGTTCTTTTCTCCACGGTATCTCTTCACAACCACAAAGCGTTATTTGGAACCTCAAGTGTTTCGTTATTCTATTTACTCCATTGTTTATCCTTTGGTGACCATTATGTGGTAAGATTTTGTGTTTTCAAATTTCACTGCTGTTTGTACTGCATAAATTTGAGTTCTCCGAATGAAGAGTGTTGTGTACTCAATATAGCTTGAAAATAGGCGATCTTAAAAACACATTTTGCATCACATCATTTTTGCACAATTAGATTAAATGCACAGAAATGTACATCCAAAGAGGCTGAGACGAGGATAATCTTTTTTGGCATGGCACTGATACTAATTTTGCAATATTACTTCACAGGAATCTTTTTGCTATATGCTTTTATTTATTTAATAATCTTACTGCATTTGGAGTAGAATAATTTAAAAACTATAGACTACTTTGGGAAAGAGATGAATGTTATATAATGCTTCTTCTTCTTTTTTTTTTTTGTATTTGTACTTCCGTGAAGTTTTTTTTTATTTTTTTATTTTTTTATTGATTATGCCATTACAGTTCTCCCATTTCCCCCTTCATTCCCCTCCACCCTGCACACCCCCTCCCACCCACACTCCCCTTCTTTAGTTCATGTCCATGTGTCATAAGTTCTTTAGCTTCTACATTTCCCACACTACTCTTGCCCTCTCCCTGTCTAAAAGGCAAAGTAAACTTGAAAGTCACCCCCGAACAGTGGACTAGCGGGAGGGCAGCCGGGGATTACTGAGCTAGGGAACCCCCCCACCCGGAAGAGCACCGTGGGCCCGAGTGACTGGCTGCCATCGGTCTCTCCCTGCGAGCCGTCCTTCATTCCCAAACGCCTTCTTATTCGCAGAACAGAGCACAGTTTACTTTTGGATGAGTAAATAACCCAGATCTAATAACCCAAGTGGGCAGAGAGACCCAGTCCAACTCCAAAGACCTTGGTTAAAATCTATGAGAAAATAATTCTGAAATATTTTTTAAAGAAACCCTTCAGAAAAAAAAATTCAGTAGTTTTGTAAACTTGTCATTTCCTCCAGCTAGGAAACCAGTTTTATTCATCGCTATAACTTCATCTGGTCCTCCCTTGGAACATCCATTACACTAAATACAATCATATGATCATTTGAAAATAGTTTTAAAATAATCAGTTAAAATAATCTAATGTAGCCAAACCTCGTTCACTTGGGACAAAAGTGAATAACTGAAGGCTTAGAAAACATTTTTCTTCCTGGCTTTTGAGACAGTATACGGTTGGAAATGGAGTTTATTCACATGATAAAACAGGAAATTAGGAAAAAAGACCCGATAAAATCAGAGTGGGCAGGACAGTCACATTTCAGATGACTGTTTGCTGGTTGTTCGTTTTTAGCTTAGTAGCCAAACGGTCTGAACAACCTGTATGTCTGGGACCTGTGCCCTCTTGTTGTTGGCCTGTGTCACACTATGAGACCAGTCTACTGAACCTACTGGCCAACAGCTGTCTGAAGGACACTCTTGTCTTCGTATAAACTTATTTAGCACCAGCTGACTGAGACCTACCAGAAAGTACATCAGAAAATCTTAGTCCTACAGTTATTTGGAGGTCCATCTGGAGGCAGCTGATTTGGGAAATTATTGCCCAAACTACATGCAATCCTGGAGTCATATTCATGTTCTACTCTGACAGCGTAGGAATTGGAGAAGCAGACACTGATAAATGGATAGCTGATGAGCCCACAAAGTGCTCCAGGCGAGCCCGAGTGCCTACGGGAGGAGCTCCTCCCTGCACTGTGGCCATCCGCAGGGAGAACGAAAGTGGACTTCTACTTCAAGAATCTGCGAGAACCGAAACCATGGTCTCTCCGATATCTGCACGCTCGTGTTCACAGCAGCACTACTCACGCTGTCCAGAAGGGAAAAAGCAACCCAAGTGTCCATCAGCAGATAAAAATGAGGATAAGCCTACAGTGGGGTATTATTTAGCGGCTATCCTGTCACATTACAACAGGGGTAAACCTTAGTGACACTCTGCTAAGTAAGTAAGACAGTTGCAAAAAGACAACTACTGTGTCATATGAGGTGCCTAGCGTAGTCACAGTCATAGAAACAGGCAGTGGAATGGGGGTCGCCGGGGGAGGGGTAAGGGGACTTGTTTACAGAACTCTGTGAATGCACTCGCCGTGATAGCCCTGTACGGTTCCAGTGGTTCAGATGGTGAATTTCATGTTATTGATATTTTATCACGATAAAAATGTTTTTAATTAAAAAAAGAATTTCTGCAACCCACGATCCTATCTACCATACCTTATTTAATAGAGGTTAAGAAACTGAGGTTTGTGTTTGATAATGTAATTTCCCTTATGATTCGGGCTTTTCATTCATTTTTCTTTTTTGATAATATAGAAAATACCTCTTTTATCCTCTATTTTTATAACCCGCCGTTTTTGCCTTTTTGTATCTTGATGGATATTTAGTGTTGCTGTATCAGTGCTTTTATGGCAAGCTGTGCTAAATGCTTTTTGAAAGCAGGAAGAGTAAAAATCCTTTAATAAATTGTAATTTCAAACACTAGAAAACCATTCCCCAAAGGGCTGTCTGTTGTACTTTTGGTGCTCTGAGAGGGATGGGAAAACAGGACTGCCGTTATCACTCTCTCTTTTAGAGAATTCACGTTTCGAAAACACAATTCTTTCACAGTGGCTGATTTTATAAATGATGCCAAAGCACAGAGGGTCCCGACTCTCCCACTTCCGGGAGCCCAAGAAGGGTGCAATGGCATATTTTAACTGGAGACCCTTTAGCAGTATTGTACTAAACCGCGCTTTTCCACCTAAACACCTTTTATTTAGGTGTGTAAGACATCACTTATTTTAGCAAGGAACGACAAAAATAAACCTTTGAAGGGTTTCACTTTAGCCCTTGCATCAAACAACAGGCAACTGTCATCCCTTTGAAGGGCCTGTGTCCTTCTGGATAACAGGGCGCACCTTTCCATGGTGAATTCTTTTCAGGGTGCACAGGTCCAGCGTGATGGGAGCACTTCGTAAATACCTGGCAGCTAGTGAGAAAAGGTGAACCTAATGATTCCACAGACTACGAACTGTGCTTTAAATACGGCCATAAACAACACACAGCAATGCTCGTTGAGGGCTGAACTTTTGAAGTCCCTGGGATCCCAGTAAGAGGCTTCTTAATAAGCATGCTTACTAACCTGCTATTACATCCATAAACTGTCCCTACGTATATGCATGTGTGTGTGTATTGTCACTGAGAGTTAAATAGCTTGAGCGGTGTGGTGCTCACACGTCATCATAGCAGCTCAGAGAGACCGGACTGTCCTTACATCTGACACTGCCGACCATGTCGTCATGTCTGAGTGAATCTAACATCTTGTTGTGTGGTCAGCGTCACAGACGGTACCTGTCTCAGGCTTGTTATTTTCCTAAAAAAAAACAGCGTGTAGAAACAGTCCTCCCCCCAACCTTAATTAGAATAAAAATGACCACAATTTGAGCCTTCAAATTATTCTAGTTTACTGTTTTTCATTATTTTTCATAGTCTTACTAGATTTTTCCGTAATGGACAAATAAGATAACTCTGTGGAAGGACCATTCTCCTAGCTGTGGCTTCGATGCCTGTTCATTTTTGTAGCATCACGTATGTACAGCCAGGACAGGACTCAGCCGCTCGGGCCCACGGGTCCCTGGAGGACGTGTCGTGGCCGCTGCTTCACTGGACTAGTGTGCCAGAGGGCGGTGTCCCAGCGTCTCCATGACGGTCGTCCATTCTCTACTGGTTTTACATGGTCAAGCCCAGTAATAGTTAAAGGCCAATTCGGGGTTTTGTTTGTCACCTTAATTGATGTTCCAGAAGGGATACATTTTCATGGAACTGCCCTGAGATGGAGGCATCACAGTTTCCACTGGCTTTAATGAATGGTTACACGGATCCAAGTAACGCTTGACCATCTGAAAGTCCAGGGGGGTGCCTGCCTACATGGCAACCATAATTCACCACGGACGGACCCAGAAATCAGGAAATAATTTTTTTACCATAAATTCTTATATAGTTTTTGGTAAAAGATTCCTTTGTAGCTTCAACTTTTGAATACTTACACAGCTAGCCCAGTTTCTTCTGGGCACGAGGACACACGAGTTCGGGAGAGGAACAGCACAGGCAGCTGCAGGCCACCGTGACAGTTCAGATTTCAGAGAACGTTAAATGGGGGGTGTCTATGACAAACTGCCTTACAAAACTGTTCCGGCTTGACGAAAGGCTTAATCTTAGTTGTCACTGAATTGTGGGTTTCTCAGGCTAGTTACAACATAATTTATTTAAGAAAGCGGTTTCTGAGAAACCTCTTCGTGACGCTCCCTATCAGATTATGTGACAAACATCTGTCCCTGAGACACGGGACTAAATATCTCACTCGGTGGTAGGGTCAGGGGCACAGCAAACGGCAGAGCACTGAAACAGAATGTTGCTCACTGCCTACTGTCTATGCCGGTAGTGGGGTCTTCGGCAAAGACAAATACATAAGTACTGCCGCGCTCTTTTCCTGTAGGAAGGGCCTTCCTCAGCAGCCCCCTGGCCAGGGCGCAAAGGCTGCCCAGGCCGTGCGTTGGACGTGTTAAGACCTAGTGGGCCACATGTTTTGATTCTAGGCTTTGGTTGGGAAGTTCACAGATAGGTTCCTCCTTGACAGAGAAGCAGGTGCAGGTCTTGACTAGAGAAAGTGGCTTATTCCAAGTGAAAAAAAGAAAGTCAAACCTCACCAAAGACAGTATTCTAGATTTGAACGTAAGGAGTCTGGTCTCAGAGCCTGCCGCACTCTTTTCTGGGAACCAAGGTTAAAACACCCAGTGGTGCACTTGGAACCTTCGGAGCACGTAAGAAGCGCTCGCCGTGCGAAGGCTTACCTCCAGAATTGCTCTGCACATAGGAAGGATACAACAGAACAATAGTCTCTAGTGACGGACTTTTAAAACGTACTTTCAGGCCTCATTTTTGTAGGCTATAGAATTTCATACTAATTTCTGAAAATTTAATGATATGCACACCCCAGATAATTTGGGAGAAGACAGAAAAGCTTTCGTGACTTCAAATTAGGGACCTTTGGGATATATACTTAAAGACATTGCATAATTTTAGTAAACAACCATAGTTTCCTCACTCGAACAAAAAAGCGATAAGAAGGTAAGAGTCCGACCTGACGCCCGGTGAGTCTTGAGAATGAGCACGGCGTTACTTGCTGAGTTTAGAAGTGCTGCTAGACTATGGTTTGGGCAAAGGGTGACAGCAAACCACTCCTTTCCGGGGCCCTGAAAGATCTGTATTAACCTGCCACGTATGGAGTCATACCCTTCCTGATGCAGAAGTAGCACTGTTCTAGCACCCAGCACCTGGCGCGGTGACAAAGGAGGACACTGACGCCGATGAAGGTGCCGCTGTGCCTCCAGGGTGACAGCAGAGAGTGGCTCACCCTCGCGGAGGTGCCTTCAGCCGTGTGGGAAGGTGCCCGGGTAGGGCTGTGGGAGGGGAGCACCCGTGCTCACTCTTCAAGACCACAGATTCCTTCTTCTACCTTGAAAGTCTTGCTTTGGGAGAAGAAGTAGCTGAACCTCCAGAGACTGTTACCACGGACACCATTCATTGATCACTGGGGCCCCAGAAAGCACTTTCCAGCACCGGAACTCTGGGTGAAAGGTTTGACTCATTCTGAAAGCTGACAAATCATCTGCCTTAAAAACAAAACAAAACTATGCTGTTCAACTCAATTAATCTATTAGGAATTGGCCCCGTGTCCTTTCTTATTACTGATTCTGAACATCTGTCGCAGAGCAGATTTTGTTCAGGACATTCTGAACAGCTGCATCATTCATGACTTCGGGAAATAAGTACTAGGCCACTGCGCCAGCAACGACACCTGTTCCCGTAAGGCGTCGACACCGAAACCCACACGCACAGGGCGCCGTGCGTACTCAGTGTGGTCTGGGCGCTGCTGCTCCCCCACGCCCACTTGGAGGAGAGCGCTAACGAGAGAGTGAGGAGCCCAGCTGACGTTACGTCAGCCTCTACTGTGAACTTCGGTGAACTTCTGAACTTCCTATGATCGGCAGGCAGTGGCCACGCAGCATCTCTTCAACAACAAACCAGTGAGTCTTGGGGGTTTGGGCCCAGAAGCAATGGGTTAAGGCCAACAGTTCAAACGTATCAGGTCCCTGAGATCTTTTGAGCCCGCAGGACTCCTTCCTGGACCCGGCACTGGCTCTGGGCGCGAGAGCGAGCAAGAGCGGGAGACGGGGAGGGAGAACACGAAAGGTCACAGTGAAGTAAAAGAGCAGCTTTGCACTGTCACCTTTGTTCCTCTGGAGAAGCGTACAAAAGCCTTACACACTCCATTTCAATGTTACAACAATGGGACGTAACATTTTAAATCAATAAACGCAACCTTTGGTGGCACCGCCTCGCTCTACACAGTGTTTGGTGAAGGGAGAAGTGCAAGGGAGGAGCAAAAGTCAAGCAGAAAGAGAAGACAAGGTGCGTGGGTAAGGCCAGTATGCAGGGAAGGAGGGAAAAGAAGGCAGACAGTGAGAAAACCCGGGGAGCGGGAGAGGAACAGCCCCTCCGTTCCGGTAAGCGAGCCCATTCTTCACGCCATGTGCCTCCAGAACTTCAACCCCGAATCTCAGAGGCCGCCCTTCCTGTGTGGGGCGGACTCTGGGCCCGGCTGCCCCTGCCACCTGTCCTCGCCCCCTAGACCGTGAGTCTCCTGCAGGGGCCACCCCAGGCCTTCAAGCAAACGATCCTTCAGTGGCCTTCCTCAATCACGTCAGCCCACAGGAATCAGGGTCTCGTTAAACTCCCGGGGCCTCGTCTTACAGAGAACGTGTCAGTCACTCGGCACGTGCATGTTTTCCTGCTGGGTCACCATTCACATGCCTCTGTCTTCACTTAGGTGGATGGCAGCACCCTGAGGATGGGCATCAGGTCTCTCCCTTTGGATTCCTTAGAACAGCCGTCGTGGTGCTTTGCATACTGTAGATATTCTCAGCATTTATTACTGACTGGTGAAATGCTAGTCGTTTTTTTTTTTTAGCTAGACAATACAGAGATACAAATTTTACTTTAGGGAAAGTGATTATATTATATTCATTTATGATTCGTTAATGTTGTTCTCCCTTTCTAGGTGACTTCACTCTGACTAC
>PVKM010043628.1:0-12466 GCA_004027735.1 Carollia perspicillata | reverse complement strand
GGACATTCTCTTAGATGATGCTGAGAGAAACGGTCCATAATACTGATTTCCAAATTCTTCTTTTCTCTCCCTCACTCTTGAACATTTTACGTGTATTCAAACAAATGTTACAGGGAACACCAATTGTAAAACACATATGAACCCAGATCATGTTGTTGAAGTGGGACATGAGGGCTCAGACGATGGCCAGGTTTAGTACCTCCACCCCGAGGCACTCTGTGTCCCGGGAACCCTAGGAAAACCTTAGGGCTCCAGGGAACACAGTTTGAAAACCACACACCCAAAGAATGTGCCCTTAAACTGGTGGTGAAATTTAAGGGTGAATTGCTGTTCACTCCACTATTAGTATTTCAGCCATCGGCTAATATTTCAATGGGGTGTTTTCTAATCTGTTGTTGATGAACTTAATCCACTTTCTTTAACTTTTTAAGTTTCCTTCGTTCCTCAGAAAGCCTATCCAAATCTTTCTTAGGTCTTGTAATTCTTTCCTATTTCTCATCGCCCTGTACGAAACCATAAGGAAATGTTAAAGGGCCCTGACCCGTGTGGCTCATTTGGTTGGGCATCATCTCACAAAGTTCTGAAAACCAAAAGGTTGCCAGTTCAATTCCTCATTGATATTTCTCTCACATCAATGTTTCTCTCCCTCTCTCCTCCTCTCTCTAAAATCAAAAATTAAAATTACAAGAAAATGTTTAAAAAAGGAGTTGTTTTTTCAGACGATCTATAGTGACTCCTCCCCTCAGAAAATGCCAAAAGAAAAAAGATCCCACCCAAATCCTAAAAACTTAAATGAATTGGAGCAAAACATGCCAGTGAGTATCACACACTTGCACTTGGTTCTGTTGTTGAAGAAGGTGTCCCTGAAATTCCATTTAAGACCTACTTGCAAAAGTGACTTATGTTCTCTGGAAAGTCAGGTAATTTTTTAACGCGTTTGCCAACTGGCTCCAGCAGGGTTTCACTGTTTTCTGAGAACAGCAGAGCTACTGTGCCTTGAACTGGAATGACTGACAGGCAAGGAGGCGAACCTCAGTGACTCCGCACCAGAGATAAAAGGGCCGCTTTGAAATTCTTGCCCACTGGTTGACAGGGTTTTCATTATTTCTGCGAAGCCTCACACTGGAAATCTTTTAAAGGAGCAGCACTTTGTGTCCTACACCCAGAATAAGTTAGCTGAAATAGTAGCACATATTCTACGTGTCCTGAAGCTTCTGGAGTCTAAAGGCTGACAACCTACAAAAGTGACTTCATTAAGGATGCAGAAACAAAACCCAAATGAGTTGTGAGGATATCAGATCAAACCTGCACCCTGAAAAAAAAACGTGAAACAACCAAAAGGAATCTATTTCAGTGGCTGGCAAGCAAAGGCTTGACTGAGAATTGGGGGAGCGGGGCAGACCGTCAGAGCCAAATCCGGGACGGGGTCTATTCTACTGCTGCGTGGAGTAAGCGAATGAAGGAGGAAGTGCCTGAGGCCACTTTTCTCTTTGAGTGCTCGCAGAGCGATCCCTGATGGCTTCAGTTCCATGTCTCACCGGTCCTTGAAAGGGTCCCACCTTCTCAGTCAGAATGGCCTGACTTGCTCCCATGTCCTCCCTCCCTACCCACCACCCAGAGCACCACCTGCAAGGTCCCTTGGAGTGGGGAGGTACGCATTTTCAGGGCGTGCATCTGATGATTCATCAGGGCGCAACTTCGTCACCCCCTCTGAAGCCTCCTTGTATCTTCTATTCATAATTGAGGTATGTAGCCACCACGAGCTTTAAACTTTGTCTTTACACCTTGTGCCTTGCACTTTATTATGTTGTGTATTTTAACGATTTGATCCTTGTGTAGACATGAATGCTGCCTTATTTATACTTGATTCTCTGGCAACATCCTCACAGCACTTGACTTTTCTGGGTTTTCTGATTCTTGGATCTTGATTGGGAATTCTACATGTTTGGTAAATTTAAAAATAAATAAACATATGCTTATTGGCCATTTTGATGACCTCTCTTCTGAAGTACCTATGTCTCTTGCCTACTTTTCTACTGGGTCACCTGTCTTTCTTGTATTGATTTGTGGCGTTGTTTATACATTCTGGATAAGAATTCTTTGTCAGTTGTAAGTATTGCAAATATCTTTTCCCAGTCTGTGTCTTCTTTTTTCACTCTCTTAATGATGTCTTTTGGTGAAGAGAAATTTCTGATTTTATATAATTTACCATTATATTTATGGCTGTTGTCCTTTGTGTCTTAAGAAATCTTTACCTAGTCCCAAATCATAAAGGTTGTCTCCTAAATTTTCTTCTAGAAGTGTTATTTTCTTTTTCACATTTAGATTATCAACCCATAGAAAACAACGATCATCATTTTTGTAGACAGAGCCGTACAAACATCCACAGCCCTCGAGGTTAAGATAATGGGGAGGGAAGGGGCAGAGGACAAAAGGGCTTCGTTTACGGACAGGGAGGTGAGGGAAGGCTGCTTGGTTGAGGTGACATTTGAATGGGTACCAAAAGAAGTGAGCAGGATAGTCGCAAGGATCCTTAGGGATAGAGGGGGTTGTGGCTAGAATAGCTTCAGAGGCCCTGAGGTGGGCATGCATTACAAATATTACAGAAACAGCAAGGAGGCCCGTGTGACTGACGTGGAGTGACCATGGGAGTCAATGAGAAGGGGCGTGGGGGGATCAGGAGGCAGATCATGGAAGGCCTCAGGGCTTTGAGATGGGCGGATATTAGTGAGATGCAGTTTTACATAATGGTTAAGAACACAGTCTCTGTCGGCAAATTATCTAAGTTCAAATGCTAGCGTTACTATGTATGTGATCTTGAACATTTTATGCTGCCTTTTTGTGCCTCATCTGTACAGTGTCCTCAGATGTAAAATGGGATTAATAATATCAAATTAGGCTTGGGATAATTCTGGCATTTTTTGGCACTAGGTAAAAAGCTGACATTAAAACATTTCATTTTTGAACCTGTAATTCATGGAAGCTGTTAAGCCTTTACTTGCATAAGTACCAAAAATGGATTTTTAAATGAACTCTCTAGAGGGTATTGTTTCAGGCTACTATCAGGAGATAATAAACAGATAGTAATACACTCATCAGTGATAGTACCAATCACTGATTACAGTGGCTAATCAGTGGTAATATTTCAATCAACAAGTGACTGTGTACATCATCAATGAGTTTTCGATGAGCTGTGGGAATTGGTCTCAATCTGACAACATGTCAGAATGAACTTTCTCCAGGACTAATATAGAGCATTTAATCAAGGCAGCTCAAGCCCCACCCGGTGTGGGTTAGGTCAGTCAGTTGGGCATTATCTGAATCTGAAAGGTCCCCAGTTCAACTCCTGGTAAGGACACACATCTGGGTTGCAGATTCGGTCCCCAGTTGGGGTGCATATGGAAGGCAGCCAGTTGATGTTTCTCTGTCACATCGATGTTTCTCTCCCTCTCCTTCACCTCCCCTTTCCCTCTCTCTAAGATAAAAAAATAAAAGAAGTTTTTAAAAGATGACTCCAGCCATGTGCATGAAGACTCATCTAAGCCATGGGGGTGTGTAGTCTAGAAAGGAAGGCAGACCCGATGAAACAACATCAGTGTGAGTGCTCTGATGTGCAAGATAATTAGATTTCTCTTCTGAAAACAGCACAAGCAGACAAGTACATAAGGACAAGATTTTAATTCAGAGTGTGGAATGAGAATCAATACTCTGTGGGGTTGGGCTTTCTTACTAAAGGGTGACCTCTATTACAGAGTATGTGTTGAGGTCTGGAATATATTTGGCAGGGCAAAATCTTTGATGTCTTCAAATCACATCCCAAAGTAGAGAAAGAAACACAAGTGAAGAAGAAGTTGAGACTTGTTTTGATCCCTTATTTCCAAATGCAACAAATACTACATTTACATTTCTGGCTGCTTCGTTCGCCATCAGCCTCAGACTGAAGAGATCATTTTTTTCTCCAGGGTAGTAAGTAGGCACATGACTAGAGCAGCATCCTCTGCTAGTGCATTCTCAGTTAGGGGATACCTGCGATTATGAGAAGTCTCGCTCCATTTTGATGTATTCAACCTCACTTTGTGGAACATCCACCATGCTGGCCATGCGAGGCTTAGAGTTGCACTTTCTCTGCAACCTTTGCTCTTCCCTGGAAAACAGGACCAAGGGCAAGAAGAGTCACTGAGACAGGTTTCTGGGGAGCATAGTCTTATCAGAAGGGTTGTATTCAGTCTGTTTTAACGAAAATGTTCTGACACTGACTCTTTGGGTACTTTTCATTGTACAGGGCCTAGACGTTAAGTCTATGGGATAGTATGGCAAAGAATACAAATTAGGGATGCTCTTACGAGAGATATTCACAGCTCCCCCCACGCCTCCCCCATCCCCTCATTTCATCTCCACAGGGAAGAACGTGGCCATGCTGTAGGCTCTGGCTTCCTTTTCCTTGATAGGGCCAGAAACTAAGACAAAAAGCCTAAGAGGTCAGACTAGTCTGTGCAAAATGCACTCACCAAGTCGCGAGTGGTCTGCTGTAGGTCACGTGAGTGTGCACGTAGGCTTGGCCAGACTCCTAATGAATAGAACATTCTTTGTTGCCCAGTATCATTTGTGGAGTATGCATTTCGTTCTAGAAGAAAGTTCAGGTGTGCACGGTTCCTTGGCATCAATCCCTGCATCACTTTATATTCCTAATAGGTGGCATAGATTTGGTGGGCCAAGAAAGCATATTCATCGAGGGCGAACATTTAGACAATAGAGGCCCTCAGAGAGCAAGGGAAGCTTTTACAGGTTTTGATAGTTGGGATTGCTTTTGCGTGCCAGCTTGTCCAGGGCTTAAAATGCTCGACCAGCAAAGAGGAATGAGAGCCAAGGCCAGCTCATCAGTCAGCTCTGCCTGATGGATCTGGAGGCTCTGAGCGCCACTGCTCTGGCAGCCCAGCCGAGGAAGTCAAGCCAGGAGGATGAGATCACCATCACCTTATTATGTCCTACATGCAGCCAAAGTAGGTGGCAGGAGAGCTCTCTTCCCAGAGAACATTCTGTCTTATTGCTTAGTCAAACAAGGACAAGTACACTTCCAAACGTGTGACATTTCCGCAGGAGGTGGGTACAGGTCCACAGTCCTTTCTCAGCAATTACAACACCCCAAAAACTCTGAAAAAGAGAAGGCTTTTTTTAAGTGTGGGGAGAAATTTCACTTGTGAGCAAAAACAGTTCTGACCGCAGTTGTGTCTCAGAGCTCTTACATCAGTATCACATCTGCCATACGCATTTTTATTTTAAAATTTGGGTTTAATTTTGCTCTTTGAAAAGAGTTAAAGCTTCCCCTGTGGTAGCAGGGAAGAAAAGGAAAGGAAGGAAAGGAAGAAAAGGAGTTTTCTGTTTTAATCAATAATGCAATAAGAAATGTTATTTTACAGAAGATAGATCATGGTGTCTTAGTGAAAAATAGAATATCAAATCAAAAACAATACACGACCAAAAGCAAAATGGCAAATTGTGGAAGGTTTTCTGTGCAGTGACAAGCAAAAACTAATGAAAAGTGCCCTGACCAATGGGCTTCAGTTGTTTGAGCATCATCCAGCAAAGCAAAAGGTCGATGGTTCGATTCCCAGTCAGGGCACATGCCTGGGTTGTGGGCCAGTCCTGGTTGGGGAAAGTGCTAGAGGCAACTGACCAGTGTTTCTCTCACACATCGATGTTTCTCTCCCTCTTTTTCTCCCTCCATTCCCCTCTCTCTAAAAATAAATAAATAAAATCTTTTTGAAAAGAACCAACGAATAGAAAACATTGCAAAGAATACACAATGTAAAGCATGGCCACACACTGATAAAATGGGTTTGAAACTGGAGAGGTGAACACATACCACTATTTTTGTCATAAATCAAGACATACAAAAATTGAACATCGAAAGCAATGTGAATTTTCAGAAGGCCGCTGTATTAGTCAGGGTTCTCCAGCATAACAAAATCAATCAGATATGGTTTTTAATATAATATAATATATACATATATAGAAAAGATTTATTTTAAGAAATTGACTTACATGACTGATGATTGTGGGGGCTGGCAATTCTAAAATCTGTGGGGCAGGTTGACAGGCTGGGAACTCAAGACAGGATTTCTGTGTCAGCATCTTGATGCAAAATTGCTAAGCTTATGGTAAAATATTACAAGGTGATGGAGAATTAATGCATATGGATTTAGAGCTTTCATTAATTTTGTAAAGTTTTCAACCATTAATTCTTCAAATACTTTTTTGTCCTTCTGTTACTTCTGGGATATCAATTACATATACAAGGTCTGTCCAGAAGGTATCCAGGCACATGATATGAAAAATAGAAACATTTACTGAAGATAAATGATACAAGAAACATTGTACATAGGACAATGATGTCTCAGTCCCCTTCAATGTAGGCACCTTGGGACTTCACTCAGTTCTCCCAGTTGCCCTCAGCTGCCCCGTTGTACTTTCCTGAATCTCATCAACAGTTTCAAATCTCTTCCCTCTCAAAGGTGATTTTAGTTCTGGGAAAAGCCAGAAGTTGCAGAGTGCCAAATGTGGGCTGTAGAGGGGTTGAGTCACCTGGGCAATTTGATGTTTTGCCAAAACACTCTGCACGAGACATAATGCATGAGTGGGGGGCATTGTAATGAAGCTACCAATCACCAGTTGTCCATAGCTGCAGCCTTCTGAATGACCCGAATAGTTTCCACAGAGGAATGTTGACGCTTAATGCAAAATATGATGCACATTCATTGCTCTACTCGCCCGGTCATTTTGATGGCGGTGGCCACACAGTGCACATGCTCACTCAATGGCGTCTACCACCCCCACTGACCAGTACAGTAAAGTCGTCATTGTTCACACATGTGCACTCCAGTCCACTCGCCTTGGGTGCCAGGTTATATTGATGTTGAGCAAACTGTTCTCATTGTATTAACAATGGCTGGACTTTTTCCAGACAGACCTCATATATTAGCTTGATATTATCCCACTGGCACTGAGGCCCTGTGTGTTTCTTTTTTGGTCTTTTTTTCTCTGTCCTTCACTTTAGTTTTTATCACTATGTCCTTAAATTCAGTGATTTTATTTTCTGTAGTATCTAATCTTGTGTTAATCTAGTGAATTCTTCATGTCTTTTATTATTTTCCTAATTACGTTGATACTTTCTTTTAAATACTTGAGCATATTTTTAATAGCTACTTCAAAGTCCCAAGTGTTCATTTCCTCATCTCTGTCATTTCTAGATCTGTTTCTGTTGGTCGAGCCTTTTCTCTTGGGTGTGAAACTCATTTTCTTGTTTTTTCAAATGTCTAGTAAATGGACTTTGGATGTTGGAATGTAAAATTGTATCTTTTGGGACTTCTTTAAAGAGTGTTTGCCATTGTTGTGCTAGGCTTGATCATTTCAAGGTTTGAATGTTTCAAGGCTTATTTTTTTTAAGCCTATCACAGTGGGTTTAAGAGTAGCCTTTGTTTTAAGGCTAGTTTAGTTTTCTCAGACCTTTGTGTGAGCTCTGGAAATTGTTCAGCTTATCGCTCCCCAGTCTTTCTTTGCTTGGCCTCATGGAATTTCACTCCATGCATTTGCAGCTTACTCTTCAGCAGGAGACTCAAGAGAAGCCCAAATCAGTTTTTTAGAGCTCTTTTTCTGCATTACGCCTTCCTTTTTGGTATACCTATCAGCAAATTCCAGCCACTTTCACTTCTCTGAGGTGTCAACAATACCACCACGCCCTGCTCAGCATCCCTGCACTGTGGTCCCAAAGGTGCCTCTGGGAGGAAGCAAGGGTGATTAGAGGGCTCCCTGACTTGCTTTTGCTCTCTGGCACCTCACAGTCTTGTAGTGAATCCTACCTAATGTTCGAAAACAGCTGTTTAATATATTTTATCCACTTTTACTTTTTTACAGCAGGAGGGTGAGTCTGGACCCAGTGACTCCATCATGGCCGGAAGTGAAGTTGGAGAAATGTCTTGAAGGCCTTGGATAGGTGCTGCTGCTTCGTCACTTGAGCATCTTGCTCCTGACCCGTCATCTGAAATCTAACCGTGTACAGGTGACTGGCATGTCCTCTTAGGCAAGACCTTCAAGTAACTAGGAATAAGGAACACTTAAAGAATGTTTGTATGTGTGTTTGTGCATATATATACAGAAACATTTATATATATATGTTTGTGTGTGTGTATATTTATATACAGACCTTTAACTTAGTTTTAACCTGTATATAATTGTAATTTTATTCCTTATTCTTCTTAGAAATAAAAAATTTGGTGAATATTTATTCCACTGTTTCACTTACCAATTTATTGTTGTGTAAATAAACTATGATACTAGTCTATTTATAGTGTTTAGCACACTTAATTTTAATAGTCATATGTTTCACTGCAGAAATATTAATATATTTGTTTTTATGGTTCTGCTCAGGCTGCTATAATGAAATACCAGAGACCAAGTGGCTAAAACGACAGGCAGTTTCTCACAGCTCTGGAGGCTGGGAAGTCCAAGCTCAAGTTGCCAGCTGACTCGGTTCTGGCGAGGGCTCACTTCCCGGCTCGCAAGCGGCTGCCTTCTCAGTGTGTCTTCACATGGCAGAGAGAGGGAGATCTCCGGTGCTCTTCCTCTGTTATGAGCACAGCGGTTCTCTCATAACAGCATTCTGCCCTTCTCCCCTCATTTAACTTGGATCACCTCTTTAAAAGTCCCATCTCTAATACAGTAGCGTGGGAGTTTGGGCTTCAACATATGAACTTCAGGGGGACACAGCTTGGTTCGCGCAGACTCCAGTAAGGAATCACATAAAATATGGTATAAAATGCGTAAGATTTTTGAATTTTTAAAAAAATTCTGAATTATTAAATATCCAGTCACAAAGGTTTCTGATTAGGGACATTGGCTTATATGAAAATATCCTATGATTTTTTTCTGTGAGAGTTGGGATTCTAGAAAAAGTTGCAGTATCAAAGTTATTTTTTTTTGAAGCCCCGAGTCTTCAAATTCTCTCTTGCTGTTCAGATGTTGTCAGTGTGTGTCAGTGTGCTGTTAAGAAGTAAATGATGTGTAAAGAAAAGACTACGGGACTCTACTTGTCCTCCCACAGATAATGTGTGGATAGCAGCATCTAAAAATGTGCTACTCACTCATTTCTGCTGGTGCAATATTCTAAGTAGCAATCGCCTTTCTTGGGAGTCCTTACTAACTGTTTATGCAAAGAATTCTTGGTAGCTGAACTATAGGTGCTGTGTTAGTAAATGTCTTACATGATATCATGGAACATTTTGAGAGTGGTGAATGTTTTTTAAATATCTTGCTTTGAATATGGGATTGGTACCTTACAATGAGTATATCTAAGCACAATATATTAATAAATATGGAATCAGAAATTAGGAAAAAAAATCTAAAATAGTTTAACTTACTAAAAAGGTCATTGAAAAGTGACCATATTAAGATTTTAAAGCTATATTATTTCCTGATAAATGATTGACTCTCTCTTCCCATGGCTTCCGTGTTAATTTAGGGTAAGAGAATGATGTGGCTTTTTCTGACATGATGTACATCATTGCGACAGCAACCAATGCTCCAATTCTGGGACACCAGCTGGGTGTCCGACGGTTCATTTCAGTTCTGACACTACCCAGAGTTAGCACAGACCCCACACATCAAAGGCTCAGTCCCCCAAGACTGCCCCCACTTCAGACTCCAGCTACAAATGGGGTTCCCAGGCTACCTGTGCTTCCGCTTATCATTTTGGGGTTTACCACACCCCCACCCTCAGATACAATATTCACTTGAGTGACTTACAGAATTCAGGAAAATGACTTACTTACTACCGCTAGTTTGTTATAAAGGACATAACTCAGAAACAGCCAAATGGAGGAGATGCACAGGGCAAAGTGTGGAGGGAGGGAGGGTGAAGGCGGGGTGAAGGGAGGGTGGAGCTTGTCCTCTCCTGACATACTGCTCTGCCAGAACCAGGAAGATCTCTGAACCCCTTCGGGGTTTTACTTCGGGGTTTTAATGGAGATTTCATTATATGTGTATGATTGCTCCAATCAATAGCCATTGGTGATCGAACTCAATCTCCAGCCCCATTCCCCTCTCCAGAGGTAGGGGTGGAGGTAGGGATAAAAGTTCTAACCCTCTAATCACACAGATTGTCTTTGGGTGGCAACCAGCCCCCACTCTGTAGCTATATAGAGCCATCTATGAGTTTTCTCATTAGCATCCAAAAGCCAGTGAATTTCCAAGAGTTTTAGAAGCTCTGTACTAAGAATCAAGGACAAAGACCAAATTTCTATTATACTCCCAAATGATCATTAATCATTTAATAATTATTGGCTGTCAGATAGTGTTCTGATGGTTCTACAGGTATTTGCTTATTGCTATGAGGCAGGGGTAGACAGGAGAATTTAGGGAGAATGCGTAACCCCCTCAGAGATACGGATGTAGTAGATGGAGATTTTAAAATAATCACTCTTGGTGATTCTAATTCAGGTGGTCCACAGGCTTCTCCTTGAAGAGACAATATACGCCTTAAAGCAGTTTTGACATTTCTCTACCTTGTTTAGTACAACACTGCAATAAGACCGAAAGGTATGTTTTTACTGAGATTTGGAAACATCTCACTTAGGTTCTCTAAAGCTGATATATCTAATGTTCACCAAAGATTTTACTCTAATGCTAATTTTGTGTCATAGAACTCAAAAGCCACTCAGGTCAATTTAGTTTCTGCAATGACAAGCAAAGAAGTAGTTGGGAATCTCTGGAGCCCTCACAGACTTCACCAAGAGTCACACCCGAGCAGTAGATCAAGCATCTAAAAGCAGAACTTCCCAGCCTTGTCATCATTGGCATTCGAGGCTGGGAAACTCTTTCTGGGGAGCTGCCCTGTGCACTGTAGCATGTTTAGCAACATCTGTGACCTCTGTTACGTAGATGCCAGTAGCATGCACCCACTCCTGACCTCTAGCTGTGACAACCAAAAACGTCTCCAGACATGTTCTCCAGGGGACAAAATCTGCTTTGGTTGAGAACCACTGCTGTAAAGGAAATCAGAGCACACTGTGACAACGTCCCCTCTGTTTACTTTTCTCTCTTTGGTTAAATGGTTTTACATTTTGGGGAAATATGCAAAGCATCAGGGAGCTAGTTAAAGGCAACAGTGAGTTCAAAGTAAGTGAGAACAAACACCTGGACCCCCTTCTGGCTGGCCAGGTGCCTCCTAGACCACAAGTGAGAGCCCGGTGAGGTTGGAGATCTTTGCTGGCTTCACTTCTCTTCCAGCTTTTTTTTTTTAGCATTTAGGTTTTTAATTTTTTATTGTTATTCAAGTACAGTTGTCTCCATTCTTCCAGCATTTAAAGTGAGTTGAAAATGTAAATTGAATCACTCTCACCGACCTTCACCGCAACTACAAGATTCCAAATTAGACCCCTGGAAACACCAACTTCACAGGTGGACCTGGGATTTCTGGGACCTCCAGCAGATGCACCGTAGAAGAATGACAGCTTAGGAGACATTGCCAATGTTATTCATTGTTTGCCTCGGGTTGTAGAGCTGAGTCCAAGCAATCCTATCCTTGCAGGATAAATCCAGGTGGATAGTCCCCTTGGAGAAAGATAAGTAACTGATCATCAATTTCTCTATAGATTCAAGAACTTTATGTGTAGCAAGAAAGAAGAAAACATAAATAAAATTTTCTCCTTACCTTTGCCGTCTGGAAAATGAAGTATGTCCTTTAGAAATGATTTAATTTCCAGAAGATGGCCTTGGCCAATGTGGCTCAGTTGGTCCGAGCATCATTCTATAACAGGAAAGTTGCAGATACGATCCCCGGTCCAGGCGTGTTTGGGAGGCAATCAATCCATGCTTCTCTCTTCCTTCCTTTTTCTCTAAATCAATGTAAAAATGTCCTCAGGTGAGGATAAATAATAATAATTATGATGATGGGCATTACTATTATTTTCACAAGATGATGAATGATGTGTGAAAAGCCTTTTCAATATGAAGTGGAAAGGGGTTTTCTAAGATTGTGATCGTCAGGAGCTGTGCAGTGACCCTCTCCCATGGCTGGGCCTAGGCACTTCTGGTTGCAGTAAGTAGTCTACTGTGGGTTCAGGGCCACCAGAACGACTTCCTTCCCTAAAACTGCTCCCCTCGCCATGCCCCCCTTGTCTGAGATTGTAAAAGTGTTCAGATGAATAAAGTTATAGCTGGAAGCCCAGCTCCAGCCCTTCAAACTTCAAACATCCCTGGAAAGATTAGCACTAAAGAGAACAAATGTGTGTTAGTTTTTTAGGGGCACAAAAATGAGGAATTAGCACAGATATCAAGACTTTCAGGAATATTTTTGAGGGAAGTGGGCAGGGAGAGCTTGTTTGGGAGATGGTATTTTAACAGTTATCAACCAAGATGAGTCTGAAGCAAAAACTGAGTCTAAGAATTACTTTTCTCTCTCTAGTGTTTCATT
>PVKM010043627.1:0-12463 GCA_004027735.1 Carollia perspicillata | reverse complement strand
CAGCTAAGTTTAATAGTGCAAATCTTGGCTCAAATGTGAAGAAATTGAATACTAGAGAAACATGGCAGGGAAGAGTGGGAACAAATGAACTCTAGTAAAACTGAGAAAGAGTAGGTAAGCAAAAAAAAAAATGCTCCTGTAAATTCTATATGTTTGATAAATGTATGCTAGGTACTTCTGTAATAGAGCCATAAAAAAAACTAGTACAGGCTAGTTTCATTGAAAATATTTGTATTTTTCAGTTGGGAAGATTAGGGACAAAGGTAGGCAAAATGGCTTCAACTCGACGTAAGATGTTCTTAGGTTGCCAGCAATAGAAACCAGCTTTGGCTGCAGAAGGAGAAAAGGACTTTATTGGGACAGTACTGTGTGTTTCACAGAACTAAGGGGAGAGCTAGAGAGCAGGCTCAGGGCAGCCGGGTCTTCTCAGTGGTCTGGTCAGAGCTCCAGTTCTGGGAATTTGTCTTCTCATTCTTAAGCCACTCTACTTTAGATCTAAATTTTGGAGAGAGCTTCATTGGCATAGCAAGCTTGCGATTAGGAGGAAGGCAGGGCATGTTGGTTTATTGTCTCTGGAGAGTGCATGCAATAGAGTGAGTTCTCCCTAAAATAACCTGAAATGAAGTGAGGGCACTGTTACCAACAGAAGGAAGAAATGGATTCTAAGCAGCCAGGCCTCTAAATGTTCACTGTGTAGCCCAAGTTAAGGTGTAGGTCTAAGTAAAAGAACTTCCAACTTAAGTTTGAATAAAGATGAAAAAAAAAAACCCACAACCTCCTTTTTTAGATGGTTACTAAGCTAAGTTTTGCCTTTTTTTGAGCTTTTACTGATTAAATAGTTGCGTTCAAAAGTGGCTTTATGCAAAGCCCTTTTTCTCTGCTTCTTACTTTCCTTCAGAGCTACAGTTAAATGTCAATAAATTACCCCAAACTGTGGCTCTCAGCCTCCTCTTGGATTCTGAGCATTCATAACTGCCAAGGTTTACCACCTACTCTTCTCCACTGTGTCCAGGGGGTCTTGCCATTGACTGCTTCTGGAATTAAGACCCACACTACTGGACATCTTCAAATTCTAGATAAGTAACCCATATTTTTCTGAACTGACTTTACATATACAGACTTGAATGAAGGGCAGTTAGGAGTTCAGGAGGCCAGTCTGTAAAAGGTGCTAACACATCAATGGAGTACATTAGAGAGATGACACTAGTCAGCTCGGTTTTCCATCATGCGGCAAAATCTAAAAATGTCCCTTTTTCACCAAAGTAGACAATATCTTGGAGTGGAAAAAACATAATTGGGCAGTGTCCTTCCATCATGAAGTAAGATTTCCACCTTATTTAAAGAATATAGGTTTGACAGGGAAACCAAACTATTGCCTAAGATATCCCATACCATCTGGCTCTGCCAAACAGTTTCTCAAGGTAACCGCTGACTTCCTTGCCTGAGACTGTCTGGTGTTGAACGGTGTGGAAAAATCACAGGACAAAGAATCAAGAGGCATGCACTCTGGGCTGAGCTGTGGGCTTTGCCGTAGTTGTCTCTGCAGGTTCCATATTTGTAGAAAAGACATGTAGGAAAGCTGCAGTAGCTCTCTGTGTGCAGGAAGTCAGGATCTGGGCAGGTTAGAGCTACAGTTAGTGTCCTCGATGCATTCTGCTTTGGGAGGCCAATGATGATAGCCAAGGATGGGGACTTTCCTATGTGCAGCATACTACTTCAGGCTTTTGAAATACGTCATTGAAATCTCCTCGCCGCCCTCCAACGTAAATAATGTTTCTCTCATTTCACATATCAGGAAGCTGTCACAAAGGTTAAGAACTTGCCCAAAATTACACAGCTAGTAATTGCAAAAATCTAAATTCACCCCACCATGCAGTTCTGTCTAACTCCAAAGCCCAGGCTCTGTCTTTCTCCAAGGAGCTTAGAATTTGTATAAAATCTGTTATCCATCTTTGTATTTTACTGACTCACCCGGAGGGAAGATTAATGGAGGAAACTAGGAACAAAGGCACAAGGTATGAAGGCTCCAGTAGAGTCCACTTAATAATATGCAGTCCAGTGGTTCGAATGGGGAATATGTAGAGGAGGTTGTGTGATGCCATTTTGAAAGTTAGATTGAGGGTGATCATGAAACCCTTTGATGATTAAGTCCAAAGATTTTGAATATTTTCATTAGTCAGTGTGGAACCCCTGAGGACTTTTTAATTTTTTAAAATTTTAATTGTTGTTCAAAGTACAGTTTTCTGCCCTTTAACCCCATCCCAGCCCAGCCCCTCAGCCCTCCCCACCTCCCTCCCATCTCCACCCCCCCTTGTTATTGTCCTTGTGTCCTTTATACTAATTCCTGCAAACCTTTCCCCTTTTCCCCTGAAATTCCCTCCCCTCTCCCCTCTAGTCACTGTCAGCCTGTTCTCAATCTCAGTGTCTTTGGTTATATTTTGCTTGTTTGTTTGTTTTCTTGATTAGATTCCTGTTAAAGGTGAGATTATATGGTATTTGTCTTTCACCGCCTGAATTATTTCACTTAGCATAATACTCTCTAGTTCCATCCATGCTGTTGCAAAGGGTAGGAGCTCCTTCTTTATTTCTGCTGCATAGAATTCCATTGTGCAAATGCACCATAGTTTTTTGATCCATTCATTTACTGACGGGCACCTAGGTTGCTTCCAGCACTTGGCTCTTGTAAATTGTGATGCTATGAACATTGAGGTGCATAGGTTGTTTTGGATTGGTGTTTCAGGGTTCTTAGGGTAACAGTATGGAATTTTCTCAGAAAACTAAAAATGGATCTGCCTTTTTGACCCAGCAATTCCACTGCTAGGATTATATCCAAGAACCCTGAGGACTTTTGAGCTTGGGTTGGCAGGATCACTGCTGCGCTGTAGTGGATAGAATGAATTGGGGGTAAGAGATTAAAGGGAGGGGGAGCAGTTAGATATTTTCAACTAATTAAGCGAGAGGTCTTGGGAATCCAGACTTGGGGGTGCATTAGAGTGGAAAAAAGGGGATGCACACTTGATAAATCTTTTGCTATTAGACTTTGTGTAATTTAATAATACCAGGATATGATGGAAGGGAGAGCGGGAAACTCAGTGATCTCTTTGAAATTTAAAGCTCAAAGGATTGGGAGTACCTTGTTGCCAGCCACAGGAAAAAAGTCAAACAGTGGACCTGCTTTTTCCAGGTTAAGGGAACAGGAGTTTGGTTTTTGGGGATGTTGAGTCAGATGGGCCAAGGAGATCATTGGCAGTGCCTGGAAATGCATGATTGGCCTTTGGGGAGAGGTCAAGGATTGATACAGAAATCTGAGAGGCATCCACATAGAAAACCAGCAAAAGAAAAAAAAATTACCATCAAGAGGTCAGCCTACCTATAATGAATGATACAGCCCATGTGAAAGGTGGCGTTAAGTGTCAGTTTCTGACAAAGATTGTCTCTTCTTTCCTTATGATAGCTGGGTCTAGGGATAGAGAGTACTGTACTGCACACACCATCCTTTGCATCTGGTCTAGGATTCCTGCGTGAGCTCTCTGTAGACATGTGTTAAGAAATGATAACTGAGCTGAATGGAGAGGAGTCCTATTTTTCTTCTGCACCTTTACATACATCTCTCACTCCTCTCTCCTCCCCTACTGGATTCTGTATTCTCACACTCATTGCTGCAATAAAAAAAATGGTGGTATGGTGTAAACAAAAAATGGAATGGATTGTAGCATTTATGTGTTGAATGGTAAGATAAAAGCAATGCATGAAAATAATTTGTTATTATTTTAGCATTTCCCTATACTTGAATGGTACTTTGTATCTTGGGTAACTGAATGACATTCATAGTATTTTTAAGTGTGTTAAGCAAGACATATGAACAAGCTGGACTAGTCAGCATCACAGAAAACAGGAGACAATTTTTAGGACACATTTGCCTTGGCAGAAATATAGTACCCTTGCTCAGGTGACTGTTAGACAAAAATAAAATATTTTACAGCATAGTAGCTAGGTTCTTTAGCTGTCTTAAGTATACCTTCGTGCTTTTTCTTATTGTTGATATTATGGGAATAACACAGATATCCTGCTTTAAATGTTGCCTTAGAAAAAAACCCAGTGCTGATTTGGGCTATAGGAGAGCCTTTCATAATCTTCCATTCTGAAACTTGCTCTGTGTTTTCTTTTTTAAAAATAATCCTTCTGAAATGCTTTGTTTCCTTTTTAAGCACAAGAGCATACTCATTGGAAGCATATTGTATGTGAAGATTGTCACTTGTTCAATTTTGTGTACTGATGGTGAGCACAGAATCTTTTTAGCTTCTGTCTTTGTAACAATGATTTATAAAACACCACTCTAAAAATTCAGTGTTAACAGTGAAATTACTTCTTGAGTTATTACAGTGAAGAATAACAGAAAACCTACTATGTTAAAAATGAATAATGCATTTATTTTAATCTTTGGCTTTACTCCCCCACCAGCTTCCTATTTGGCTACTAAAAGGGATGTAGTAAAAATCCCCCAAAATGTTAATTTTTTTCTGGAGCTGCTCCAGTAGCATGTCAAAAGGATTTTGAAAAGCACATTCACTTATGTGTAACAAGCTTGAGAATACATAATAGGATACATCAATGTGCTTTTAAAAGGGGCAGGGGTAGATAAAGAAGAACATATAAGAAGTGTGTGAACCTCTCTATTGTTGGTCATGATCAAACCAAAATGGTTTGCCTGTCGACAGATTTAATTGTTTACAAAGTCTGCGTTACACTGTCTACAGAACGGGATGATGGGGGAGGGAGATTATGACTCATAGATGTTCCTCTAATAAATAGCTTTGCCTAAATATAATCTGAAAGAAACACGGCAGTGAAAACAATTAGTTACTTATGGACAACTGAGAATAATTCTATGGAGTCCATATTTTTCATTGCAGGTTAATCTGGTCCAGAGGGCAACAAGACCTGTGAGCAGGTAAATAAGGCATCTATAGATTCCTTAGGGGAATCAGTGTCAGGGTAACGAGATACCTCTTTTTTAAAGAAATTATGCTCCCTAACAATATGACTTATTAGTCAAAGGGTTTTTTAAAAAAACATTGATTTTATTTTTTTATTTTAACTGATTATCTGAAAATAAACAAAGATATAGCATTTTGTTAGTTTGTTTTTGGTGACGGCACCTCAGCTGCAGACAGTTGAGTTTATCACACTTCTCAGTTTAGGTACAATCAACGTCATCATTCTCTCTGTGTTTTAAAGATTTGTTTGTTGTTTCTTTATCCTTTATAACTTCCCACTTCTGCTCAGTTCCTCTCACAGGTTTTCAGTGTACAGCGTTGGCTATATGTGGGTCTTTAACGTACATACAGGGTCCAGCAGAAGTACCGCCATTGAGTGTGGTGGGTAGGGCACATGAATGTCTCACACGAGACGGACAGCAGTTGAACATTTCACCTAAAATGTCATACGGTGTGCTTGAGTGTGACATGGTTGTATTACATAACTGCATGCTTATCATTTTGTGATAGAAGATTTTTATGTAATAAAGGGGGGGTTGTTTGTGCTGGACCCTGTTCGGTAGTATTGTTTAGGGATGTGCCTAACTCTTGTGGTAGTCTGATAGCTGTACCAATCTCTAGTCTCACACACTGTGAGACAGTTCTCCACGTGTCCTCTGGTGGGATTTTTTTCTAAAGTGTAAATCAGATCACGTAGTCAACTAGTTAAGATTCTTGAGAGGCTTTTCCGTTCATTGACTCGCCATAAGTCACATCCCTCTCTCACTGAGTTTTTGCTGAACAACCCGTGTGCTCCACGATGCCAGCCTTTGCACAAAGGCTTCTCTCTGTTTGTATTGCCTCTTAGCAAGCTCATACTGAGACAGGATAGGAAGAAGCTAGGAAAATTCCTCGGCCAGTGGAATGGGGCAACAGACCAGGAAATTAAACAAGGCTGAACAGTTTGAGCAACTTACAGTCAGCTGGTGAATCGCAAGACCCTTATCTCCCCTGACCAAGGACATTTGAGAGCAAATGGTTTATGCCTTTCCTCCCCAACCAGAGAATACATAGTTTAGCTGGCTATACACAACAGGTATCGGGAAAAGAATGATGTTGCCAGTGGAGTGAGAACACCAGAACAACGGGAGCCAGCTTGGGAAGAAGCTGCGTGACTCCCCTTTCAGCTCCGCCCACCCTTTCTCCCAGGATAAGCAGCATGTCTGCGCTCCCCCTAGAAATTTCCCCATCCCAGATTTCCGCATGTCCCCTGTATCACCTGCTTCTGAAAGCTCATCGGAAGATGGGTATTAAGGTTTTTACCCATCACCTTCTCAGATTGCAGGCCTCTGATGTTAATAAAAGCGCAATTACAATCCAATCTCTGTCTGGTTTTTGGCTGAGTGGTGACAGGCAGCATGAGCCCTGAACGTGGTTGCCCTCCAGTTTCAGTACCTCCTTGTACTGTACCTGAAAAATACATTTCTTTTTGTCTTCAGGACACAATTCAAGCCTTCTCCTAACTTCTACTGGCTGTCTTTTGCCTTTGTGCCTTCACTCTTTCTTAAATAGAATTTTATCATAACACCTGTAATACTGTTTTTGATTTCCATGTTTTTGTCCCTAAGCTTTGAACTCCAAAGAAGGGAAACTCTCTTAGTCAGCCTTTTTGAAAAAGATTTTATTTATCTATTTTTAGATGGAAGGGAAGGGAGGGAGAAAGAGAGGGAGAGAAACATCAGTGTGTGGTTGTCTCTCATGTGCCCCCTACTGGGGACCTGGCCCACAACCTTGGCATGTGTCTGAACTGGAAATCAAACTGGCGACCCTTTGTTTCAGAGGCTGGCACTCAATCCACTGAGCCACACCAACCAGGGCTCTTAGTCAACTTTTTAATCCCAGTAGTATTTCCAAATCCCCAATAAATATTGATCTTTGAGAATCAGAAACAAGAAATAATAATTCCTAGGAACTTGGGGGAATTCCTGAAATCATGTTATTCTTTTTTTTAAGATTTTTATTTTTATTTATTTTATTTTTTTTTAGAGAGGGGAATGCAGGGAGAAAGAGAGAGAGAGAAACATCAATGTGTGGTTGCCTTTCAAATGGCCCCCACTGGGGACCTGGCCTACAACCCAGGCATGTGCCCTGACAGGGAATCGAACCTGTGACCCTTTGGTTCGCAGCCCGCGCTCAATCCACTGAGCTACGTCAGCTAGGGCAAGTCATGTTATTCTTAAAAATACTTCTGATAGTTTTTGCATGCTATATTCATTATTATAAATATCTAAAATTTTGTTTACTATATGACAAATATTAAGGTTAGTAGTACATATAAAGAACTGTAGCCTATACTCAAACATGAGAAAACACCAGTGAGTAGTTACTGGGCAGTATTTGAATTACATAACGTTCAGACCTCTTGAAAAGCCAGTAGCGCCACATGGGATCATGTGTCAGAATTGCCAACATAAGCACTATTTTGCATCCCAAACCTCTTATTTATTGAAACATCACTCATAGGATTTGTAGAAAGTATATTACATATGTAATCATGCTAATATTTATTTTATTTGCAAGAGTGATTTAGCAGCAGACAGGGCTGTGAACACACACTTACAACTTGACAATTACAAACAAGAGTGACTGACTAAATTGTTACTACTTTGTTCCTGTGTTCGCCTGTCCTGGTTGCTGGAAATGTTGACCTTGACCTTCCACTCCATGTGTTGTGTCAGCACGTCCTGCTCTTGCTTTCAATTTGCCATCAGTACATTCCTTTGAACCAGTGCTGTCTCCATATTGTTAAGCTTTAATTCTCACATAAGAATTATAATATTTTCCTGTTTCTGATTTTATTTCTTACCTAATTTTTCTTAGGACTTGGAGTTTAGAAAATTTAGAAAATTTTCTGAGAAGAACTAGAAACTAACTCTTTTTTATTTTTATAATTTTATTCTACTTAAGTAGGTTTTTTAAAAAAGATTTTATTTATTTATCTTTAGAGGGGAAGGGAAGGAGAGAGGGAGAAAAACATCAATGTATGGTTGCCTCCCGTGCATCCCCTGCTGGGAACTGGCCTGCAACCCAGGCATGTGCCCTGACTGAGAATCGAACTGAGATCCTTTGGTTCACAGGCCCGTGCTCAGTCCACTGAGCTACACCAGCCAGGGCAAAATTATTTGAATTAGGGAAAACTATTTGAATTAGGGAAACAATCCTCATGCTTAGCATATTGGACATTCAATAAAATATTTTGGAATATTTCTTAAGCGAATATTTCTTTGTAGTCCCGAAGCATCTAAAATAGTGTCTGGTACATAGAGATACTTAACTTACTTTAATGATTGAATTTGTGGTTCTTTTGAACAAGTGTCATGATAAAGTAGGGCATGATAGTTTAGATTTTTGTTGTTAACACCACGAATGCCAGGTTAATTTATATTATTTTGGTGACTTGTAACCTGTATTTAGCTAAAATCCATGAGAAAACTCATAAAATGACTAAAACTCACCAAAGACCCCCATTACATGCTTTCATAGCACTGTATACCTATATTTTATCATGTTTATACCTATGGACATTAATTACTTCTACAATTATTCGCTTGATGTTTCTCTTGATGTCTGGTAGCCTGTCTGGGTGAGCAACATCATTGTTCATTATGAGAATAGTACACTATTAACATTGTTATTATTTCTCCCATTATTTACTTCCTTGTGACCTGTTTAGAAAGGGCATTCCACTGCTTCCAACTTACTAAATATTTTTTCTTGAATAATTGCCAGGATATCGTATATTCAAAATTCTAAAGATTAAAAAAAGCCTTAAATTTTGGTATCTCCTCCTTGATTAATATGCCTAGATTTGTGAAATGGAATAGTAGTTATATTGACTCTTGGAATATTTTACTCATGTCCTAGTTTCATCGTGGTGATCAGGCACAGGTAGGGCGAGTGCAGAAAACTTAATTCGGAAGAGTGGAACTAGAAAGGGTGGTGGTGTTGTGGGGCAGAAGAGGGCATCTAGTCTTCTAAATAAATATTTTAGATAAGAATTCCCTGAACATTTTCTGGTTGGGACTTTCCTCAAATTGTTTTCAATATTTCTGCCATAGAAGACCAAGCCAACATAGTAGTTTTCTGTATGTTGATGATTTCCAGGGTTTCAAATGGTCAGGGTCCAAAAACCCCACAATCCAGTCCCACACAGGACTAGTCTCTGGAGACAGAAACTATGTGGTTGGAGAATGGCTAGCAAGACAGAATATTTGGTCATTGTCATGCCACAGGGAACTAAAACATACTTAGTATCAAAACAAAGATGTCTCCTAGTAGTGTAGATTTTTATGGAAAGTCAAACAAAAAGGAAATAGGAAGGAGGAGCATATTATTGAATTTTCTTGTACCCTTTCATTTCTATCATACTAATTCTTAGATTTTTATAAGGTGTTTTTAACTGTTTTTAGTTGTGGGAAACTTGGACTAATTTTTATATTTGTGGCTGATTTGGAGTGTGTTGAACTAGCTGAGACGAATTTTTCCCATATGTCTTTGTCAAAAACAAATAAAGCTATCAGTTTGAAACTTGATATTACCACAGTCTTCACTGAAAAAGAGCAATCAAGCAAATTTAATCTATTCATACAAAATTAACTCTATCCCTTGAGTCACTTTAACATAATTGGGGTATTCTGCTTTGGGTTGGAAAATGTTTCCAACTATTTTGTAGGGATATAAAAGGAAGACAAAAATAGCTATCTTATGTGGATAAGAACCTGGATTATTGTTGTGTTTAAGATATTGAAAATTTGAGTTAGATGAAAATGGTTTACTTTGAAGTTAGCAAATATAATAAAGGCTACAGCAAGAGGATGGAACTTTCAAATAGCTAGGAAATTTAACAAGTTACAAAAAAAGAGTTTATAAAAATAAGTAAATCAGAGACAATGAATAAGTAGACATTAAACAAAACAAAACAGTAAGAAGTTCTGGCTAAGATGGAGGCATAGGTAGACATGTTTTGCTACCTTGCACAACCAGAAGAGGGATAACAACCAATTAAAAAAAAACAATCAGAACTGCCAGAAAATCAAACTGCATGGAAGTCCGACATCCAAGGGGTTAAAGAAACATTCATCCAGACAGACAGCATAACAACACAGTGAAGAGGGTTGCTTCACCCTGGTGAATACCTAAGGCTCTGCCCCTGCAACATAACAGGTGCTCTGAGACAAAGAAATACTGCCCAAATGAAAAACAGATCAAAACTCCAGAAAAAGAACCAAGCAATGAGGAGATAGACAACCTGTTGGATGCAGAGTTCTAAACACTGATAACCAGGATGCTCACAGAATTGGTTCAGTCCAGTCACAAAATGAAGGAAGACATGAAGGCTATATACAACGTGAAATGAAGGAAAGTATACAGGGAACACATAGTGAAAGGAAGGGGACCAGGACTCATTAAATATTTGGAACAAAAGGATGAAATAAGCATCCATTAGGAAAAAAAGGAGAAACAAGAATTTGAAAAAATGAGGAGAGGTTTAGGCACCTCTGGGATAACTTTAAACACTCCAACATCTGAATCATAGGGGTGCCAGAAAGAGAAGAGGAAGAGCAAGAAATTGAAAACTTATTTGAACAAGTAATTGAGGAAAACTTCCCCAATCTGGCAAATGAAATAGACTTCCAGGGAGGCCAGGAAGCCCAGAGAGTCCCAAAGAAATTCGATCCAAGACACACCAAGACACATCATTGTTATATTACCCAAGATTAAAGATAAGGAGAGAATTGTAAAAGCAGCAAGAGGAAAGGAGAGAGTTACCTACAAAGGAGTACCCATAAGGCTATCAGCTGATTTCTCAAAAGAAACCTTACAGGCAAGAGGGGGCTGGAAAGAAGTATTCAAAGTCATGAAAGGCAAGGACCTACATTCAAGACCACTCTGTCCAGCAAAGCTATCATTTGGAATGGAAGGACAAATAAAGTACTTCCCAGATAAGGTCAAGTTAAAGGAGTTCATCATCACCAAGCCCTAATTATAGGAAATGTTAAAGGGACTTATCTAAGAAAAAGAAGATCAAAACCTATGAACAGTAAAATGACAACAAACTTACAACTATCAACAACTGAACCTAAAAAACACAAACAAAAACTAGGCAAACAACTAGAACAGGAACAAAATCATGGAAATGGAGATCACATGGAGGGTTATTGGGAGGGGGGAATTCGGGGGAAGGTGCAGGGAATAAGAAGCATAATTGGTAGGTGCAAAATAGACAGGGGAGGTTAAGAAAAGTGTAGAAATGGAGAAGCCAAAGAACTTACATGTACAACCTATGGACATGAACTAAGGGGTGGGGGGAATGCTGGAGGGGTTGCAGGGTGGAAGTGGATAAAGAGGAGAAAAACAATAGGACAACTGTAGTTACATAATCAATAAAATATACTTAAAAATCAGTGATTAGAATACAAAGGAAAGAGCCTGGGCTGGTGTGGCTCACTGAATTGAGTGCTGGCCTGTGAACCAAAGGGTTGCTGGTTTGATTCCCAGTCAAAGCGCATGCGTGGACTGTGGGCCAGGTCCCCAGTAGGGGGCACATGTGAGGCAACCACACATTGGTACTTCTCTCCTTTTCTTCCTCCCTTCCTCTTTGTCTAAAAATAAAGAAATAAGATCTTTAAGAAAAGGAATACATTGAAAAGAATTATTTTAGAAGACAGGGAAAAAATACAGAGAGAAAAATGAGAAAAAAAAGATGACATGGTGTATTCAGGGGCTCTAATATTCTAGTAATGTATATTCTAGAAAGGGAAATTAAGTAGACACAGAAACAACAATAGAAACAAAATAAAATAACATTTCTCTGAGAAGACAAATTTAAGTCTTTCTATTGAGAAAGCAGAGAAAATGGTGACTTAAACTGTTGAGGGAAAAAAGACCTGCAGTTAGATAAATCCTTGCAGAATTTCTGAATTCTGTGGACAACGACCATTTTAGAAAATTCTAGGCCAACAAAGCAGGTGTTGTCCGAAAGGAGAGAGAATGAAATTGCTATGGGTCTTTTTGTCTGTGTGGATTCTAGATGATAGCAGAGCCCTGTGTTCTGAGTTCCAAGGAAAACAAATTTCTACTGTGTGATATGCCTTCAACTTACAGATGTGCAGCGATTTCTTGTGGCACCAAGACAGATATTTCCTCAAGGAAGTTCTCTGGCTGAATGATGTTGAATCAGAATTGATATCCCAAGTAAATATTAATATAACCAAAATGATTGAACATTCTTATGTCATGAGGTGTAAACACAAAACAATTGTTTTTTCCAATTTCTACCACCACTGTTTTACAGAAATTTTCTTTCTTACTGAATAGCATATTCCTTAATGACATCTAAATCTAATTCCATAAGTTTAATTTCTATTATTGAAACAGTCACATTTTAGCTATTGAGACTTATTTCTGCTCATTTTATTTTAATAAAC
>PVKM010043626.1:0-12466 GCA_004027735.1 Carollia perspicillata | reverse complement strand
TTTTTTCTAAATATATTTTATGGATTATGCTATTACAGTTGTCCCATTTCCCCCTTTCATTCCCCTCCACCCTGCACACCCCCTCCCACCCACATTCCCCCCTTTAATTCATGTCCATGGGTCATACATATAAGTTCTTTGGCTTCTACATTTCCCATACTATTCTTACCCTCCCTCTGTCTATTTTCTACCTACCATCTATACTACTCATTTTCTGTACCTTTTCCCCCTCTCTCTTCCTCCCAGTCCCCTGTTGCTAACCCTCCATGCGATCTCCATTTCTGTGGTAGGAAACAGAACATCTTAAGGACACTTAAAAAGTTTGAGTATCAAATATCAAACCCCAAGTTCAAATTGAGTCCAGCCCCTTTTCTTGGTTCCATCCAAAAATGTTTTCATTGATTTTTAAGCAATTTTAACTGCATTCTTTCACATGTTAATTAGTCGATGTATTTTAAATCTTTCAATAGTCAATTAGGTTTTAAATCTCTTTTTATTCATCTTTGTAAATGAACTTCTCTATAATTAAAAGAGCTTTCTCCAACTACAGGGTATATAATCATTCCAAAAAGTAAAGAGTAATTCACGTCTGACTTCCCCGGTCCCCCCACCCTGCACTATCACAGTACTGTGCTATTTGTGTAGCAGTTGGTCACTGTTTTAAAATGGAGATATACAAAAGCCTTTGGTAAGCAATTCAAATTTCCAGTTTCAAAATGTTGAGGTAAGAGGTGAGAGAGAGGGAAACCCTGTGGTAGATGGCTCCAGATTGCCTCCACTTCACGTTAATGGGGAAGACATATCTATAATAGTTCGAGTAAAGAGTATAATTATTAACTGCCAGCCACTTTACTATAGTAACTCAACATAATACAGTGATCCTAAGAGGCTCATATTATTATACACATTTCACAGATGATGAAACTAAGAGCCATCTTCAACTTGACAGAGTCCATAAAACTAGTAAGGTGTAAAGCCAGATGCAGGTTCAACCCGCACTGCCTGTGTCACGTTGATTCCAGTGTCTTTCAAACATCTTTTCCTCCATAGACGTGGACTCTGCTAATTGTGAGATGCGAGCCCAGGGTGGGAAGACCCTCGGAAACATTAGGGAAAGTACAAATTAAGCTAGGGCTTGTCCTATTTCAGAAAACCTCCGGAGTATATTCACTGCAATTGAAAATTGTGCCCTGTAATTTATGGTAAAAATTAAAAATTGATATCTTGCCAAGGCTTTTAGCATGAAATCCTTCAGCGAAATATATCATGGGCAAAACTGTGCTGCAGGTTACACTTCCAATTTTGTCAACTTTGTCAGAGTTTTGTGATGGATATTATTTCTATAGTAAGGATCTTGATTTTTTGTAAGGAAACAAATCACAATAAGGGGAAAATTTTTATAAATACAATCTCTAGAAACATCGCCCACATACTGATATGTCTTTAGGTATATATCACTATGGTAGCTACTACATGGCACTCCAAAAAAAATGTCTTATATGCTGGTTTCAGAAGATTTTTCCCCAACCTGTCAATACGTCAACTCTATGGCAATAAAATAACTGTAATCTATCAGTTAAACTCACTTGTACTCTTCTAAAATAATAACCAAGGCCCTGGCAGATGTGGCCCACTGGATTGATTTGCCAGCCTGAGAACCAAAAGGGTCACTGGCTGAATTCCCAGTCAGGGCACATGCCTGGGTTGTGGGCCAGGTCCCCAGTAGGGGGCGTGTGAGAGGCAACCACATATGGATAGTTCTCTCCCTCTCTTCCTCCCATCCCTTCCCCTTTTCTAAAAAATAAATAAATAAAATCTTTAAAAAATAGGGCCAAGTTGGAGGCATAGGTAGAAACCCTTCGCTTCCTCTCACAACCAAAAGGAGGATAATGACCAATCTAAAATCAATAAACAATCAGGAGCACCAGAAAATCAAACTGCGTGGAACTCCAACAACAAAAGAATTAAAGGAAAAATCAACCAGAACAACCAGCCCAGTAAGGCGGACCCCATGGGGCAGGTGACTCAGAAAAATCACAGCGAGGCAGCTGAGGGGCAAGGCAGACTTCTGAGCTCGGTGGAGCTTCCCTGGAGGGACTGACTTGGAAAACTGAGACTCAGAGCTGACTGTGGGCTAGGCTGGGTTTGCTGCGGTGAAAGATACTTCCAGTCTGACTTGAGAGTCCCTTGGAAAGTGCGCTACAGCCGACCAGGTGAGCTGCATTGTTCCCTCCCTGGCCCCTCCCCAACAGGCAGCACAGCAAAGTGGGTTGCTCCGCCCTAATGAGCACCTAAGGCCCTGCCCCTTACACTTTATCAGGTGTGCCAAGACAAAGAAATATGACCCAAATGAAAGAACACAGCAAAACCTCAGAACTAAGCGATGAGGAGATAGCCAACCTATCTGATGGAGAATTTAAAGCCCTGGTAAACAAAATGCTCACAGAACTGATCAAGCTTGGTTGAAAAATGAAAGAACAAATGAAAGATACCCAAAATGAAATAAAGCAAAATATTCAGGGGACCAACAATTGACAAGAAAGAAACCAGGATTCAAAGCAATGATTTGGAACAACAGGAAGAAATAAACATCCAACTGGATTAGAACAAAGAAACAAGAATCCAAAAAATGAAGAGAGGCTGAGGACTCTCTGGAACAACCTGAAATGTTCCAGTATCCAAATTACAGGGGTGCCAGAAGGAGAAGAACAGCAGCAAGAAATTGAAAACTTATTTGAACAAATAATGAAGGAAAACTTCCCCAATCTGGCAAAGGAAATAGACTTCCAGGAAGTCCAGGAAGCCCAGAGAGTCCCAAAGAAGGTGGACCCAAGGAGGAACACACCAAGGGACATCATCATTAAGTTACCCAAGATTAAAGATAAAGGGAAAATCCTAAGTGCAGCAAGAGAAAAGGAGACAGTTACCTACAGGGGAGCTCCCATAAGGCTATCAGTTAATTTTTCAAAAGAGACCTTTCAGGCAATAAGGGGCTGGAAAGAAGTATTCTAAGTCATGAAAGGAGAGGACCTACATCCAAGATGACTCTATCCAGCAAAGTTATCATTTAGAATGGAAGGGCAGATCAAGAACTTGACCAGACAAGGTCAAGTTCAAGGAGTTCATCATCACCAAGCAGTTATTCTATGAAATGTTAAAGGGACTTATCTGAGAAAAAAGAAGATAAAAAAATATGAACAATAAAATGACAACAAACTCATAACTATCAACAAATGAACCTAGAAGAAATGAAAACAAAAACTAAGCAAACAGCCAGAACAGGAACAGAATCAGAGAAATGGATATCACACAGCAGGAGTTTAGTGGGGAGGGGGAGGGAGGAATAGGGAGGAACAGGTACAGGGAAGAAGAAACATAATTAGTAGGCATAAAATTGATGGGGAGAGATAAAAAATGGTATAGGAAACAGAGGACTCAGAGAACTTACATGTACAACCTGCGGACAAGGTAGGGGATGCTGGAGGGTTGGACAGGCAAGGTGGAGGGGGAATAAAGGGGGGGGGGGTTAATTGGAAAAACCGTAATAGCATAATCCATAAAAGTACTTTAAAAAATAAATAAATAAGATCTAAAAAAAAATTATCACCAAGAACATGGAAGCATGCTAACATTCCTAGTGGAAAATCTGCTGCTTTTGAAAAAGAAATGTAATAGCTGAATATATTGAAATTCCTCTGGATTCTCATTTTGCTAGATTTTGAAACAATAATATAATATCTATAGTCAGAAGTATCATGATCTTATTCTAACTGTGATTTCTTATCATTAGGCTTGAGTGACAACTGAATTTCCAAGTAGGAGAATAATGGATGCATTTCACATTTCTCTTTAAAACTCTCACAGAATCAGTCTGGGTTTACCTCGCACAGTAGCTTTGGAATTAGGTTAAAAGTGCAGTTAACATTCGGTTACTAATGTTAATCTGTTAACACAGATTCTGTGTGACACTCAGGGAAACACTGGAGAAGAACAGGTAGAAGGTCCTGCTGGATGAGAAGTTTCAGTCAAATTATGATGCTTCATAAGTCTTTTCTTGCAAGGAGGTTATATTTTGGGAAGTGAATTTTACTCTTTTAGGTCACCTGTAACAGTTTCTTATTATTTTCCCAAAAGACTAAATCCTTTGGAAGCTGAAAATACTTTCCCATTTATCACAATACCAGTATCACTGTACATATTTTGAACTATAATTCACATTTCTGGGCATGGAAATTTAGTCGAAAATTTTCTTCTTGCCTCAGAGGAAAAAAATGGAGGAGATTTCAGTAGATTTGGGGGTATTTACTCTGAATTGATGTTTCTTATGATTTTTGATGTTTCTTATGAATCAGCCTCTTCCTATATCCATCCATAAGTAGAATCATTCAAGCAGACTATAAACAATGTTATTCAAGCATGAAACTTCTGGATCCTGAAACATAAAATTATATAGATGCATATCTCTTCTTTCACATATGTCCATTTCCTTAGGCCAACAGGGTATCACTGGTAAAATAATGTGTTAGTGCTTAGAGGATCTAATAGATTTTTAAACATCATCAAATTCTCTCTCAATTTCTGAACTATGAACTAATAATATCTGAGTCAAGAAAAGTACAAAGATCTAATACATATGGGTCCAGTGACACTGCTCAAAACACTTTAAGATCAATGGTTAGACACTCCTCACCTTGCGGTTTTGAGCACTGTCTTAATATGAACTGGATTAAAATGAGGCTTAAATCTGTAAAGTCTGTGATTATTATAAAGCACTTTACTTTTTTCTCAACAGCTTGACATCTGATTCCTTAAAAGGGAAAATGCAGTTTGGCTCAGTACATGGTGCATGTAAGGAAATAGAAATGCAAATCTGCATTTTAGTTCTCAGGCATCACTGATGAATCATTTGATTTTCTTAAAATAGTTAATAAATGTTTTGAGTGGTAATATTTTCTAGAATTGCCATTTCTCTTACTTGCTTGATAGTTCATATTCAGCAATTCTGTAGATTGGAGCTATTTTATTAGACAGCTTCCTACCTATTGGTCTTATAACTGTGGGGTTTGGTGAAGGGGGAGGAGTAATGGGAAGAAACTTGTCAGGGATGGGAGAATTATTTTATCTCTAAGTTGTTATTTTTGCGTAAAACAAATTCAATAGACTTCTCACATTTGAATATTGTGGAGAAGAAAGAAATTGTTCTCTACCCTCGTAGATTCTTGTGGCTTGTATAATAATTAAATCTACCTGGGACAAATTAACAAGAGAAAATAACCCAATTTAATTCCCATACATGTGAGGTTCAGAGACAGAACGGGGAAATGAGGTGCATGTGGCATTCTGAGCTGGGGGTGAGGTAGGGGCCAAGGGGTCTTAGGAAGAGGGTCAGGAATTAGTACTTTATCTTTCCATAAAGATAGGTCCAAAAGGCTGTCTCTGATAATCTCTTATTATGGACAAAACTCCTAATTTAAATTTTTCTAGGCAGTTAAGTGGGAGCAAAAGTTTCTCTTGAGTCTGCAGGATACTGGTTGCCTTTAGATCAAAGTTGAACATATTCTTCCTTTTTTCTGCTGCACACAGACTGTCTCATCCTTTCCTTTCCTATCCCGTTCTATCCTATCTCATTCTCTTGTATTCTATTCATTGAGGCGAATTCTCTAGTCACTTCAAACTTGGGATTGTTTCCTCAAGTAAATAACAACAACTAAGTGTTGTTGTAACATCCATTAATTCATGAAGAAGACAAGGAAAACCATGCAAAATCACTTGCCTTTCTTGTAAGTAATTGTACTTGCTGAAAAGCTAACAGTCTTAAGTTTATTTTCTCTAGACACAGTTTAAAAAAGTTTTATTTTATCCTCACCTGAGGACATGCTTATTGATTTTGCAGAGAGGGGAAGAGAGGGAGAAAGAGAGGGAGAGAAAGATGGCTGTGAGAGAGAAACATCAATTAGTGGCCTTCTGCAGGTGCCCCGGCCTGGGACCAAACCCACAGCCCAGGCCTGTGCCCTGAGTGGGAATCAAACAGGGGACCTTCTGCTTTGTGGAACAATGCTGAACCAAGTGGGCCACACAGGCCAGAGCTAGGCACATTTTCTTCAACTGTTGTAGGCAAACATAATGTAATTAACTCACCAGCAGGAAGTGGTTTCCTTTGAATAACTAACAAATGAGCCTTTCAGAGACTTACTTTGGTCATAAGTCTTCTTTTCTTCCCCTTCTCTGTTCTTTCCTTTGTAAAGAAATTCTGCTGTGATGAAGTGTTCCATTTTAATTTTCTAATTCTTCAGACTGTTGCTCTCTTGTCAATTGGAATATTGTGATGAGTGTTACGTCTGTTGATATAAAATGTGTATTGTATTCTTTTTGTCACAGATAGTGTCATTGCATAATAAATAGAACTTGACACTTAATTTGATTAAAAATTAATTTTGTTCAAGTGGAACTTAAAAATGTGATTTTTTCCAATCTGATCATCTCTTCTTTTCTTGATTCGACATAAAGGGCATGCACTAGTAATAAAAATAAATAAAATAAATTGTGAGGACACTTGATGCTTTAGAAGATGAACATAATTTTCCCTCTAGCCTTCTAGGTCTCTTGGCTGAGGCCCCTGTAATAAAAGATTATAAGGAGAAAAACAGTAGTTGAATAACAAGTATACTTCCTGTATTCATGAGAAAGCCCAGAAAAAACGATTAGCTCTCTGAATGAGAGGGGTGGATGTAGCTCCTCCCTCAGCACAGGCAGCAAGGCAGAATCTCTCCAGGCTCACTGCTTCCTCCTCCTCCTCCTCCTCCTCCTCCCCCCCCTCTTCTCTCCGCAGGGCTGCCTCCTGCTACAGCCCACATGGCTCCTACCTCACTGCACACCTCATGGCCAAATAGCCCTTCTCTTTCAGCCCACCCTTATTTGAAATGCTGACCCGGAACTTCCTACGTGTGCTCATATCCGATCTCTTCTCCAATAGGCTACTTCGGCCAGTTGCCCCCATCTTTACTTCATATGGCTGCCATCTTTAGTTAGGACAAGAGTGACTCAGGATGCAGGAGCCTCTGCTTCCCCTGGCTATGTCACCTATTAGGACACATTCTGAAGCTTATGTGCACCTTTTCCCTGGGGAGGTAGCACAGCTATTATATTGCCTTTTGTTATGCAAAGTATGTTAAATGCTACATCATCTCCTTCCTCCATCCCCCAACTATGCATTGTCAGGACTTTGGGGACCCCTCATTCTGTGCACTATTACAACATCTTAAATATCATCTCTAGCTAAAAACAGAAGACTTGGCGGGTGGGGGCACCCAGTTATGGGAGGCTATATGGAAAAGCACATTAAACAGAGGTTTGGTTGTTACACAGATTTAGGTCTGGCGCCTTCCCAATTGGTAAGAGTGTCTAGAGATTTAACCACCCTTACAAAAGGAAATGTTCTTTTAAACATGTAAATGTGCCTTACAAAAGGGTAACTCCTACTTGGTTTCATGGCTTTTTCTGTGTCTGTTCTTTCTTCAAAATAATCAATTTCAAATAATCTTTATATTAAACAGACAAATTTTGCCATGGTGACTTTGAGTCCTCTTCAAAACCTTGCACAGAACAGTATTATGTCCTCAGAGACTTGGCCCCTGTGCCCACGACTCAACCGTGTTGATTATACAGGACAATTTCCAACAATCACAGAGTTGGGTTTACTTAGCTTCCTTGAAAAATATCTTCCTTTCATAGATAGAATGATAATATTTACCAAATGCTGTATCCTTTATATGAAAATTACATGTGTAGAAAGTGGTGTAGTGTACATTCAATATTTTAAACACAGAAAACATATTTTATGTCCTGAGGAATGTTAAATGGATACAGACTGAATATTTTCAAGATGTTCATAATTATTCTGGGCTGGTGGGTTTGGATCTGTGTATTAGTTCATAAATTTATTGGCATTTCTAACATCTATTCAATATCTTTGTATTATAGCAAATTTGTAATGTAGAGTAGATTTTCATTTCACACAGTGCTGAATTCCCAAATACAAGCTATTCAAGCAATTGAATTATAAAAGCATTGGATTGAAAGCTTCTCCAACTTACATTTCAACCATGTAAATATTTTAAATTGCCCTTTCCAATTCCATTCTATGTCTCATGGAACTCTAAAATGTAACACTGGAATGTAAACTCGATGAGAAAATGAATTCCCTTTTTCGTTTTTATTCCCCACACCTAGAGCTGTGTCTGGCACATTGGAAATTCTGAATAAGTATGGTGTCTAGAAAAAGATATTTACCCAGGCAGTATGTTATGAACCTGCATTTGATGCATGTTCGCAATGCTGTCTGTTTTTCACTCTTAACAAACCACTTAAAAACACTTGTATTTTTATCCCTCCCAAAGCCAATGAAGGACGTTGTCAGAGCCCGCACCCCCATGAAGGAGACCACCACCACCGTGGAGATCCTGGTGCATCCTGAGCCACAGGTATGAAGGGAAACACTTGATGCTTCCTCTCTCTCCCCTTTCACTGATGTTAATGAATGAAAAAGAAATACTCTTACCTTGTGTTTCTCAATGCGTGCTCCATGAAGTCTCATTAGGTGGTCTTGTGCTGGACTCTAAAGTAAAGATATGACAGTGCATGCTTGTTTCTTCCTACTGTGCTTGGATGATAATAATGCAGTTAGTTTATTTGTTCCGTTAAGTATAAGCATTCCTCAAAAACTATACTCAAAAAGATGGTCTATTCCACTAATGTTTAAGTTTACTTCCCAGATCCAGTACTGAGGAAAGTTAAGAACTACTGTGTTACAGTATCACTTAAGTTTTAGTGTTGTTGAAGAGAAGACCCACCAAAATTGATGCCACTTATGCAAAATGCCCGTGACACTAAACCTAATTTAATATCTCACCAAAATAATGACCGTCTCACCCACTCCCAGGAACCATCTTAAATCAACCAGTCTGGAACTTTCCAGTCAGATACTAGGAAAGTAACCAGTCACCTAGGCCGTCTCCATCCCCTTAGGAAGAAGAGACAATGAAAAGAAAAGGCCCTTCCCTTCCTTTTCCCCCAAATAAAAACGCCCCTGACCAACAATAGTTCTGTCTTTTAAGTTATTAATAGTGCCTTTGCTTCACCCTTCTTCCTATAAAAACCTTCCATTTTGTAGAACCCCTTAGAGAGCCCTGTGTTAGCAATGGAAAGAGATCATCTAGCAGAGCCAGACACTGCCTGCTGCACGCTGCACTGGAGGGACACTGGCTATTTTATAAATAAAATAAAAGCCCTGACTCGGTCCAGAATGGTTGACAGACAAGGGGTTCGATAGAGCACAGCCAGCGGTGACTCATCATGAGTAAGGGGTTTAGGGTTGTGGATCTTGCCAATGGGTGAAGAGGGAGGCCACCGAGGTAAACCGTGTGACCCTTAGTCAAGGCATTGCTTTGTTTCTCGCTGCCTCGGCAGCTTAACGATTAATAACGAAAAGGGCCAAGACGCATGTGGTATGCTGGGAAGGACCTGAAAAATCAGAACCATACATTACATCAGGATGCTGGCTTTCACCTTCTACTTGTACATGGGATGCTGCTCAATTCATGAATCCCTTAATAAAGTCAATTAGATTTTCACATTTACTCCATTAATTTTTGTTTTTTAACAGCATAATATAAAGCAATTTGTTTTATGCTAATTAGATGACTTTTATTAAAGTCTCATTAAAACAAATCAATTCAAGGGAAAATGAGTTTGAAATTAAAATAAGGTATTTTGCAGAATCCACTTTTACTTAATTTCAGTCCGGATGGCTCAAAATGTGACTAACGAATACAATCAAATTTGTTTTCTTAGTAAAGGCCTTAAGCGAACGTTAAAAATAGAATGTGGAAACCAATGTCTAAACATTCTTATGCTGTTTGTTATTCTGTGGCTGAATAAGGTTATGTTGTGATAAAGCAAAGGTCCTAAATCTGTTTGAGTATTAATTAAGATCCATAAATTTTGTGCTACCCTATTCTTTTCAGATGTCTTTTATTTGTCCCAAAGGGTATAATTTCAAAAATCATAGACACAGAAATACATATTGACAGTATTAGAAAAACAACCCAAATAGAATGAAAGGAAAATCACATCTCTTTATTATTTATCATTTTATGTGCACTCCTGAAATTCAAAAAACTCACGTGTTCAACAATGATAACATTCTACAGTATTTTTAATAAATTTATAAAAGTATTAATTTATACTTTTAGCGAATAGTCACAAAATTAATATATGCACATTGGGAGGAACTGATTAATTTTTAAAAAGGTACACTGAAACCTAGGAATTGTCCAAATTGTAACAAGTCTTAAATTCTTCAAGTCTGAATTAGTGAAGTTTTGCCAAATTTCAAACTGACTCAAGTCTTGTGCCTCAAGCCAAGAGGACAAGATGTGGTGACAATCCACATCTGTAACCTTGATTGGGGAGCTGTTGCAGTCTTCACAATGCAGGTTTGAGGGAAAGCACACAATTTTAAACTTTGTACTTTTAAAGTCCAAAACCTGAAACTACCAGTGTGGGATGAGTTGTAAATGGGGTCATTAAAAGTCATACAGACTTACATCATACACACCGTTTCTATGTAGCAGCATTTCTTCTGTGAATAGGAAGATGCTCTATAAGTAATATTCATTACCTCGCCAGTTACTTCTGGTTGCATTCTAATAGATGGCGTACAGTGCAATTTACCTGTACTAATTTCTTGCCAATTACTGATTCTTTTATTGGTTTATGAACTTAAAATCTTGTTAAGTACACAATATCCTTCCAGAGTTGGTGCATTTAGCTTGAGGTTCTTCTATTAGTGAAGTCCTTTAATTATGTGATAGCCTTGATTGTCCTCACAGCCTGAGACTTCAATTCATGATCTATGATGTGTGTTAGATTTCAGTGGAAGTCGTGAGCAGTGACGGAGGGGCAATTTCCCCCTCTTTTCCATTTCAGTTCTTCTGACTTGTCTAATAATCAAATTGACATGAGTCAGATAATAGTGGAACACCATTCTTTTTTTTTATTATTTATTTACTTATTTTCACAGGGGAAGGGAAGGAGAGAGGGAGAGAAACATCAGTGTACGGTTGCCTCTTGTGCGTCCCCTCCTGGGACCTGGCAGGCAACCCAGGCATGTGCCCTGACTGGGAATCAAACCTCAGTTTTTTGGTTCTCAGGCCTGCACTCAATCCACTGAGCTACACCAGCCAGGGTGGACCACCATTCTTAACTACATACGTACATGTACTTAGGGACTTAGTCCCTAAGGAGGGGGCGGGGTAGTGCTTTGCTCTTCAAAAGGAAGGTAAGCAGTTCAGAGGTAAGTGAGAAGGAACAAGCATTCCATAAAACACATTCTTGCCAGGCCACCCAGAAAACACAGGCACACAAGGGGACCTGCTAGTTTCCTTTAGGTCACACCGAGGAGAACGCTCCCTTCCTGCATCAGGTTCTAGCTGAGTTCCATTGGGCAGGTGAGGGGGGAAGTAGAAGCTCTTCTTAAATCTATTGTTTCTTAAAAATAACCTACCCAACATAATAAATATCCCAAAAAGGCATGTTGTGGGGTGACAAAAATCTGCTCCCTCTCCACCAGCTCTGCACAGGCTCTATGTAAATGCCAGTCGGCATGGAATTTTAATTTTTTTTCTGATGCACCAATTTATCGTGACTCGATCTTTTCCCTTGCATAACAAATTCTTCCCCACCTTCCCAAGCAATTACAATGTTCAGTGAGATTGCAAATGTAAACGTGAATACTATTCAGTTAAAAAATTGGAAGAAAATAAAAGCAGCATATTGTTTGGGATCTTTTCAGGGTTTTCTATGACTTTCAATAGCAAGTTCTTTGTTTGTGAAAAATATTCTACTAAGACGCCATTCTGATGGTGAATATAGACATTAACTGTACTACCACTGTACTTCACAAAGTACAGGTACGTTGTAATGATGCCCTATATTCACTGAGAAATAACTAGCTTGGTGTGATAGTATCAGGCACCTGCTGCAGAATGTGTGAGGGTGGGGAACACAACTATTGCTTACCAGTAATTCCCCAAATCTTCACATCCATAAAGAACGTAAGTGACCTCTGGCACGAAAGGAAAACACAATAGTGTGAACACTGTGGAAGAGACCCAAGAAAAATAAGGAAAGTAGAACACATTTTTACTTTGAGAAGATAATGGAAGTTCTGTGTGGCAATGAAATTTACTTTATTTAACAAAACTAACATAAACTTACTATGTACCAGGTACTCTCCTAAACAATTAAAATATTAACTTATTTAACTCTCAATACAAACCTATGACTATTATACCTATTATTATCCCTGGGGCCTAGCTTCAAAGCTCCTTTTCTTAAAAACTGTATGATAGCCCTGGCTGGTGTGACTCAGTAGATTGAGTGCTGGCCTGTGAACCAAAGGGTCACC